>JAVQIZ010140740.1:0-12919 GCA_036023535.2 Galaxias brevipinnis | reverse complement strand
GTGAATGTGAGTGTGAGTTGTTGTCTGTCCCTATGTGTCAGCCCTGTGATAGACTGGCGACCTGTCCAGGGTGTACCCCGCCTCTCGCCCTGTGTCGGCTGGGATAGGCTCCAGCCCCCTGCAAAGAGAATGCCTTGGACCATGCCACCTCAGCAGTCAGGCATTTAGATCCTGAAATACCCAGACCATCGTACATTTTCGCTTGCATATAGTGATGTGAAAAGCCACTGATACAAGTGCATTTATAATAAATGTTGTTTCTGTCATTTTGAAAGTGTAGACAATATAGAGATATTAGCTAAGTGCCATCATACAAATATATATTCTTCATATAAAGAAGATCTTAATAATTCGGTTGTTTCCTTTCATGTGTTCTCTTAAGGCGGAATAAAAGTGGCTTTTGCAGCCTCCCTCCTGGGGCCAGGGGAATCTCGACACATAGGGCCCTTCAATACTCGAACAGTGTTGACCTACAAAAATGTATTAACAAACATTGGCAATCACTACAACCCAGCCACAGGTATAGTAGATTGAATTGTGCATCTCTATTACCTAGGCGCAAACGTGCGTATGTTTACAGATATATAAACAATTGTTTTCACTCGGATAAACTTAATAAATCTGTGTTTTTTCTCTGGGTTTCATGTCGTACAGGGATCTTCAGAGCACCGGTGCGAGGGGTCTACTTTCTAAGGTTTTCTGGGCACGGACAAAGTGCCAACACCATGGCGATCAGCTTGTTCATAAATGGACAGGGTGTTGCCTCTGGGTATGATGGAAAATCAGGAGTCAATGTGAATTCCTCTAATGGCATTGCTCTTCTTCTGGAAGAAGGAGACCAGTGCTCTATGCGTCTCTGGCCAGGCATGTATATATTCGATGATGATGGAAATCACAGCACATTTAGTGGGTTCCTACTCTTCCCTATGTAAAGAAAATAAACATTACTGATATCAGTTGCCATCATGAAAATTACCACTCTAACCTATAATCTGAAAACAACATATTTTGTTTCCATTAAGATCCCAATATATTACTTTATTATAATGTTTTGTAGGCAACCTAACTGACCACTGAAATTTCTTATAGGCCTAGTTTTTTTTAAGTGCATTGCTTGATATGCTTTTGAATACATTTCTAAAGTACCAATCTTCAGAAAATGTTTGGTTTCACTCAATCTCCCAAAATCGAACAAAATATACCAATATAATTTATTTAGAATATTACCCTAGCACCCCAAACTACACTCGCTCTAGTTATTATGCCAAAATTGAAGAGAAAGAAGCAGTTAGTATATTGTGATGCCTGATGGTGAGATGGTAACACCTTATCTATCTTAAATTTGAATAAAATCCAAACTATTTTTGACTAAATAAATAATCTGTGATATTGAGGCAAACTACAGTTTTAGGCCTGACCATGAATACCTTTCAAATATTTGGGCATTAAGTTAGAGCCCTTACCAGATTAAATGTATTATAAATCACTTTCTGCTGTCTCTACCAGTTTGTAGACATTTTAGCACCAATTATGATTTTTTAAATCTTTGAAGAGTTTATCGCTTGTAGGGTCGTTTAACAGATTTACAGATTTATATATATTTTTTTACATTCAATTACTTTTGTTTTTCACCTCACTCCATAGCTATCCACATGATATCCACCTGGAGGCAGTATTGTAAGAGTTTTAAAGCAGGTTATATATCAAGTTCAGAGACCGCTTCTTTGAATTTGAATGACAATGCAATGTAATGAGTTGGTATCCTTAACTCACCATCAGCTGACCGCCAGTATTTACTATGATATTTGTATATGTCCTATCAGACACTTTAAACAGCCCTACTGCCACTGATTAAATTAATTTATATATGAGAGTAAATCTGTACATCTGTAGTATGGTCCACACTGTTACCCTGTAAACAGTTATTTTACTGTATAGTAAGTATTCAAAAACATGCTTTTGGACAGGTCATGAGATATTCCAGTGAAGCAGTTCAAATGGATTTATAACCTGATTTTTAAAATTATTTTGTTCAGTGGAATCTGAATAGTTGGATGTGCAGTAAGTTTGGTTCCAAAATCGTATACAATATTATTAATGTAATACTAAGGATTTTTTCCTCTCATAGCTTATATGTTTGTCCTTTCCTTAAAATAGTAATAATGGTAATAAAAAAAATTATAATCTAATTTTTTGAACGTGGGACAATGGTCAGCTGGTCAACCTCCAAAGTTCTCTCAGCAAAGCAAAGCGTCTGAAATTCTACTCACTATTTTTGTCAGGAGAAAGTCAGAATGGTGAAAGTACAGGAGATAAAAGAGACCTGTCCAATGACTGAAAAGGAAAAATAAAAACCGAGAGAGCAAGAGAGCGAGTGAGAGAGCGAGCGAGAGAGAGAGCGAGAGAGAGAGAGAGAGAGAGAGAGAGAGAGAGAGAGAGAGTGAGAGAGCGAGTGAGAGAGCGAGCGAGAGAGAGAGAGAGAGAGAGAGAGAGACAGAATCCAGCAGAGTGTTTGAAGCCATGCAGGGCCTGACTCGTGATTCAAATGCAAAACAGAAGACTGTATCTGTATCATCTCCATGACTTGGAAAAAAGTGTGGGGATGGGGATGGGGGGATGAAGCGTAATTCGATTTGAGATTAACTGTGGAAGAATGGACCTTCTTTTCTTCTTCTCTGCTCCAATGAATTCAAAAGGAACATTCTTTTTCTCTCACATCAAACCCTGGAGTGGCTGGTAACACCACCCAGGTTGATAGAATCAGAGAGGTGGGCTGCAATGGAAGTGAAAGAGAACCTCCGGCTAGGGTCACACAAGTGCCACAAGCTCACACGCACACACATACAGACACATCACACACAAGTGCCACAAGCTCACACGCACACACATACAGACACATCACACACAAGCGCGTATGCATATAGCATTTTAAACGATCAAGCTCACAAATACGCACAAATACACACAATTCAGGCCTGACACCCTGCTACCCTGCCGCTCATGAAAATGTCCACCTAATTAGGTTTGCTCTTAAGAGCTGGACGTTTCACTTAAGCAAAGAGCCCCGTTTGTGCAGTGCCTTGATCTTATATCTACAGGACAGCCCTGCTGACAGGCCTGCCACTGCAAGATAATTAATATTTTTCAAACAACTCTATTAATCTCCTCCATGTCCACATCTAACTTATTAACCATTTACATAATTTAATAAACAGAATGGACACAGAGAACACAGATGCTAAACTGTTCGACGAGTAAACAACAGCTGTGTTGAGCCCATTCTGGCTCCCACACTGACAGTTGCCTGCCTGAGGCTGGAAAATGAAGGCAACTAATACAGCCATGCGGATTCAAATGGCAGCAGTGGTTCTTCCGGCCTCTAGCAGATGGCTTTTCTGTGTATGTGTTTGTGCATTTTTATGTATGTTCAGTCTCAGGTAAAGCTCTCTGCATGTTTCTGCTGCAAATATTGAATAACCTTTCCCAAATCTCATACATCATGACACTGTCATGTCAAGTTGCTGGAGGTGGTTGTGCAGGCGTGTGAGCAAGTCGTTCTAAAGTCAGATAATTTGTTGTAACGGGTTTCAAATGCACGTGGGTGTTTGTTACACTGCAGACTTGTTTGTTAGAGAGTGCTGTCTGTGTGTGTATGTGCAAGGTTTTATAGTTTACAAGATTTTTTTCCACAGGGAGTGACAAATTAGACATTTTGTTCCTCTTTGTTACTCAAATGGCTACAGAAGAGTAGCCAAAATAACCAGGCAAGAAAGATGACACCAGTGTTTTGAATATACATAAATAAACACATACAATTCAGAATTCCTTAGATGTTACGTTTGTCAACAACAGTGAATTTGACTACATTTGTGTAGGTAGTTCACATCCTACGGCAAAGTAAAAAAAAAAAAGGTCATACAAAAAACCACAAACCTAAATGGGATTTAGAATGGCTGCCTTTGATAGCCAATTTGAAACAAACCTTCAACAAGGGGTGGGTAAAGCTGCTTGATGGGCTAAAGGCGATTGATATGAGCATCTGATGCTCTTTTGGAGAGTGTGAAAGTGTGCTCTCAGAGAGGAGAGTGTTGGACCTTTGAACCTTTCATGACCTTTGATGCTGTCTTTCTATACCACCACCTGCCTGCCTTGGTCACCGCTTTCATCCACAGAGAACAAAGCCAAAAACACATCCACCCTCCGCCGTGGGTGACACACACACCCCTGGGATCTGACACCCAGCGCCACATAAACACACATGCATACGCAATTATGTTAAATGCAAGCTCTTTTCCCTATTGTCAACACCCTCGCATGGCTCAACTCGCTCTTGTCTCACTCGTCCTGTAGGGGTTGAGTTGCTTTGAGGTGAGGGGTGGAGGGACTGAGAGGCACCGAGGGAAATAACAACCACCTTGTCAACTGTACTAGAGGTGTTCATGATCCCACGGGCCAGTGAGAACCTCAGGGGTGACTAGCTTGATTTACCATGTCTGAAGAGAGAGAGAGAGAGAGAGAGAGAGAGAGAGAGAGAGAGGTTTCAGTCCGTCCCGTTTCCCTATAGGTCTGGACAGTCTCCAAGCTAAGGAAAGAGGGAAGGGTTGAAGGCTTTGGGGAAAGAGGGGGGTGGGGGCCGGCAAAGTCTTCCGCGGCAATTACTGTATTCCCCACTCACTCTCCCTCTCCCTCTCCATCACCTTCATTCTCCATAAAAGGATATATTTTAACAGCCAGTCTGCTTGCTACAGACAGGGAGAAACCTTGAGTGGGAAAAGAAAGAGAGAAGAATTGAAAACGAAAGGACGAGAGAAGAGAAGCAGATCCCCCTCTGATCAAAGTGTGTGTGTGTGTGTGTGTGTGTGTGTTTGTGTGTGTGTGTGTGTGTCTGTAGCAGCAGCGGAGGTCTGAAGAGAGAGAGAGGACATCCTTCACCATGGGGTGAGTAGGGTACTGTACCCATGAGACTGCAGATAGATTAAGTAGAAACTCTGCTCTACTTTAGATACAGACCGCAACCACATTTGTCTGTGAGAGAATTCATTGTTCCCATCTCTTGGACTGTTTACATATATGTGTTGGGAGGAGAGAGAGTGTGTGTGTCTGTGTGAGTGTGTGTGCATGTGCTTGAGTGTTTGCAAGCACACTTGCGTGTGTGTGTGTTTGTGTTAGAGAGAGAGAGAAGTTAAGAGTGTGTGTGCACCCAACTTTGCGTGTCTAGTGTGTCTGTGGGACTACAGTAGAGTGCATAATAGACCAGCCATAGATCTCCAGCCATAATTCTCTCTAAGTTTAACAGCTGGCTGGACAAAAAGCAGGACAGACGCAAAAAAAAGATTCAAGTGGCCTGCTGCCTCCGAGCTGGGGCATTCACGTCCCCCTGATTAACGTTATCTCCTTGTCGAAGACTTTCCCAGTCAAACTTGTTTTCCTCCCCGTGGCCACACTGGCATGCGTTTGTGTAACCACCCGTAGCATGTGTAGTGTCCTGCTTTGACAGCTCTTCTAAATATTCCCCAGCTCACGCCCTCTGGCGTATCCCTGGCGCCCATGGTGACGAAAACAAAACGCTCACCGTCCTCTTCGTAAAGACGGCAGGCTATCATATGGCCGTGGCTTTCGAGGCGTGCATGTGTAAAAGCTTTTGGGGTCGTGGGACTCGAGGACAGAGTGGATGCCCTGCATAGACATCCGGCCAGAATCCCCTTTGATCTCCTCAGAGTGGACTATTCCCATTGGCCCGTCAGTCGTCATGGAGCACAGGGAGACTCGGCTTGGAGTTCATCAGCTGGTCAGTTAACTTTTTGTTTGAAAGCAGAATGCTTGCTTTGGACTGTTTTACTGTCTAACTTTCCTGTATACCAATCTGTCCTTTGCATTCCTCCCTTGTTCAGGTTCAATGTTGAGCAAAAGTTAATTGGTGCCTCAGGGAATGTTTTTCCCTAGCCTACCACAGACCTTCGGCCTGTGTACATGTGGTGCGTGCTAAGACTGAATTGCTCAAACTAACAGAGATTCTTGACATCGTCTTGCCTGTTATCTGTATAAGCACCTCTGCGACTCTGGCGGCTTATCTGTGACGTCAACGGACCGGCTAGTGGAGGTTAGCATCACAGCTCAGGCTGTCGAAGCCTCAGGCCGAGTTGGTTCTGACTATATAAGGAATGCCTGATTTTTCCTGGTCTGGTCCTCATTCTCCATGAAAATACTGCAATCTGGTGTCTAGCTATGGAAATATCTGGAGGGGGTTTCTTTCTTTGTGTGTGCTTCCTAGGCCCATGGGATTGGAGAGGTTTATTTCAGTTTTCATTGGTGGAGTCTGATAAATTGTTTTGATGGGCTCACAGGAAATATAGAAAGATGGGTGGGGGGAGTAACAGGCTTCTTGATTTAGGAGGGAGATGTGTTGGTTGCTTGAGATTATGTGGGTTACATTGGTATTGTGAACCTCATTTAAATTACTTTTCAGTGTGGTATTTTGACAAAGAAAATGGCTTTCATATATAGATCTATATATGCTGATGGTTAAGAAAGCTAATCATTGGATTTGGAGCTCTTTCTTTAAAAACATTTAAGTGAAGCTGGAGTGTAGTGTCATTCATAAAATTAAACATTCCTGTGCTCTGGGTCAATGCATGTGCTTCAAACCCTGCCCTCATGTGACTGCATCCCAGCACTGGTTGTGCTTCACATTTCCTGCTCTCATAACTGGCCTTTCCCCAAGACAGAATAATGGTTATCCAGAACGAAATGCTTTTCATTACTTTTGTAGATAAAAAATTTACATTTCAAGGACCTTTTCCTAGTTTGCATAGATTTATTGTGTGCCCTGAGCAAAGCTTGTTATGAGCAACGTTCCATTTCTATCATGACCAAAGTCTACGAACCCACCTTTCAAATACCTGATTAGATACACTCATACTGAACCAAGATTGTTTATAGAGGGATATTTGCTCTTTCTCCGGCAGCAGAAAACCCCAGGGGCTGTAACAGTTTGATTAATGGCCTGGCTGCTGGCTTCATTTGGATTAGGCCAGCGAGCCTCGCTTGGAAGTTATTACTTTATAATGGGAACATGTAAGCAAGGGCCATGTGCTTTTCCTCACTTGGAGAACGACAGTCGCCCTGTAAACAAAACAAACCCAAAGGGCGAGACATGCATTTTAGATTTATGGAGACAGTGTAGTGTCCCCTACACTCACACTCTCTCTCTCTCTCTCTTTCTCTCTCTCTCTCACTCTTTCTCTCTCTCTTTCTCTCTCGCTCTCTCTCTCTCTCTGTCTCTCTCTTTCTCTCGCTCTCTCTCTCTTTCTCTCTCTCTTTCTTCTCTCTTTCTCTCTCTCTCTCTCTCTGTCTCTCTCTCTTTCTCTCTCTCTCTCTCTCTCTCTCTCTCTCTCTCTCTCTCTTTCCTTCCCTCCACTGTCTTTCTCTTTTTCTTTCTGATAGTTGCACATCTTTGGTGTGGTGGCGGACATGCATGTATAGGTCTCATGAGTCCCTTATTCCCTCAGGGGGTGATAGTGACAGAGCCAAGTTCCATTGTGCTCATCCCAAATTTCCATTTCAGGATCTGAGTTATTCCAAGCAATACTTTGCTAAAAATAAGATGGAAGTAGACTGTGAAGAACTTGGTCAAGACAAGAGAGACAGAAGGAACTGAGTGAACAGATGTGGAAAAGTCGTTCTGTTTAGTTATGCTTATGCTCTGCTTAGCTATGTCTATAATTGTATGAAATTGATATAACCATGTCTTAAAAAATGGTAACGACTGTTATCTTGGTGAGCGCACAGGAAGGTTTTTTTTTATATGCAAGATGGTTGACAGGGACACTTTAGTTTTACACGTTCACACCTAGGTTATGGGAAGCTGTGACTCTGGGCTCCGGAAAGGACCATGACAGAGCACCATGTCCAAAACTTGATTTACACTGTGCAGACCTTGTATTCCACTTAGTGCCTAACATGAGCAATGATAGTAGGATAGTGTTTGGCTGGTAGGCTAGCGTGCTAAATCTAGGACACATTTCCGTTCCAAAGACGAGTGCTAGTCGACAGGCGCCTGGACGTTTGTGTGTGAAGGGAAATTGATTCCATAAATCTCTGAGTGGGTGAGAATAAACAAAAAAAGGCAGTAAGAGGAAGATTCATATTTGATAACTAAATATGGCTATGGCCCGAGCTGTCTCCTGCTGGTTAGGGTTGGAGGTTAAAATCTGCCATTCTGTCTTGATTATACTAACTGACATGTTATGTTTTGTCAAAGACAGGTGTTCAAACATCCTCAAAAGAATTCTAAGTTGTAACAGGAGGCTAGGACTAGGCTTTGTTTACCTTCTGCTCACATATATTTTTATAAATGCCAACAAACTAAGCCAATGGAAAAACACACAGCAGTATTTATAGACAGTTCTCTCAAATATCCCTGATCGGAGCCTCTTCTAAACACCGTTCTGTGTTTAAGGCTTTGTCATTACTTCCACCTTGCACAGAGGTGGTTGGCTAAGTGGTTGTCTAACAGCAAGAACAAGCCATTACAGTGTTTACCATCCTCTCACACTATCCAACCACCTATTATACTTGGTTTATTTACGCTGTGACAAGATCATTAATATCGGTTACCCATGGGTGCCATTGCCAGCTGCCTCCTTCTGAGGATAACAGAATGACAGCAGTGGGATAGCTAGCAAGAGTTGGCATTTGGCTAGCCAGACCTCCCTGGGTGATGATGACGGATGCCCTGGTGCTGCACATCTCCAACACCCTGCATGTGCCTAATGCCACTCATTTATCAACAGGCACCACATGGCCTATGCAGGGGCTAGCAAACTGAACAACGGGGAGGAACCCCCGGTGAAATAATTCAGGTTTGACAATACATGTTTTTTTTTCCAGATAATGTCAGAGGTAGCAAAATTTTGACTTATTTTTTACATATCACTAATTTAGGTCAATACTTTTTACTGTTGTGAACTAGAGATATTTACACAAAAATACCTTTCAGAGGATATTATAATCAACGTTAGAGAAAAAGCATGACTTATTGAGTTCAGTATTTCCAGGGATGTTCTGACGTTCCATATTAATTACCCAAGTAGCTTCAAACTCGACATTTTGTGTTTCCATTTCTGGATAAACAGATTTTGATTGTCACAGGCAACTGTTGTTAATTTAACTGAAGATGTCTCATTAGGTTGCATTTCCAGGGTCATGTATGGATGCTATGTATCTCTAGAATGAACTGTCTGAAGTTCAGAGTGGGCCTTAAGGGAAGTAGCCGGTCTGACACTTTGTAGTAGATACCATTAGTGACGATCATACACTTCAAAAGCATTGTCAACAATGGGAAAAACCTTCCTCAAATAGGTCCTTTCTATTACATTTAATTAAAAAGTCTGATCTAAATAATGTCAAAGCCATGTTTTAATAGTACCAAGAACTGTGAAAAAATATAAAAATATATATTGCGAGTGTAGCACGGTGGCTCGGTGGTTAGCACTGTTGCCTCATAGCAAGAAGGTCCTGGGTACAATCCCCACCTGGCCAAAGGGCCTTTCTGTGTGGAGTTTGCGTGTTCTCCCCATGTTTGCGTGGGTTTCCTCCGGGTACTCCGGTTTCCTCCCACAGTCCAAAAACATGCAGCTTTATTAGTGACTCTAAATTGTCCGTAGGTGTGAATGTGAGTGTGAGTTGTCTGTCCCTATGTGTCAGCCCTGTGATAGACTGGCGATCTGTCCAGGGTGTACCCCGCCTCTCGCCCTATGTCTGCTGGGATAGGCTCCAGCCCCCCCGCGACCCTGCAAAGGATATATAGGTATAGCTAATGGATGGATGGATATTGCGAGTAACCCTTGCCATAATTGTGTGCTACGTAAAGTACTTGGAAAAAGTACAGGCTAACATATTTTCTAACAGGTGATTTTTTATGCACTAGTTCTATTTAAAGCAACTATAGGCAACTTTTTTATATGAACGGGTCATCAATACATTTCTTCTGATAGCACATTGTAATGTCTATGGGAAAATGAAGAAATCGCGGTTCAGATCAGTCCTTTTGAAGTCTCAATATTTAACACAAATTCTGTCTGCCACGATCTCTGCAAAACTGTGACAAATTACTTTATGGCAGAAGGAAATGCGTCACTAAATCAAGAGGATATTCCCATAATTGGAGTATAGTCGTTGATCTTGCTAGCAATATGCAGTGACCACGAGCATTCTGCATGTCTTCTTTGCGATTAGGGAAAACAATTACACTAAGCAAACGGAAGAGGTCGCCAAAATCCTCTCCTACAGATAAACTACCTCTAGTAACTTTAAAATGTAAAGTCATTGACCTGTACCATTATCGATCCTCCAAGAGAAGGCCACAGTCCTCTGTACCAGGAAAACCTCTCGTGCAAAGCTAATAATGCCATGCTTCCCTTGGCGGTCTCTATAACAAGCCATAGACAGCTATCTGTCAGTCTCCTTCTGTTTCCTTCTGAGAAACTCACCATGGAGATAAATGAGGCGTCCTCATGCCTTCCAAACAGCTCCAGCAATAAGACAAAGGCAAGACTCGCCATGCTGACACCTCATGCCCTGTTGCCAAGCAACTAATGACCCTCAGGCGTCTTCTAATCTACCTATTGTGAGTGTGGAAACATTGAATAAGGGTCCCTGTGTGCTCAATGGATCATTAAAAGTACATTGAATGCATAAGGGAGCTGGGGGGATCCTGAACTTCCTGTATTTCTCGAGAACAGAATATGAATATAAACTAAGAAACTACGAGCAATTGATGGGAAAACTTGAAGAATCTATTAAAAGGGCCATTTTATTGTATTGTATTTTAAGATTTTTTGCAGAACCCCCTGTGTTTTTGTATTTGGTTAACCTGTCCTGAACTGGTTATCTTTGAGTTGCAGGTTTCTAATGAATGTTACATTTCATCCCTTTAGACGTCT
Organism: Galaxias brevipinnis; assembly: GCA_036023535.2. Taxonomy (NCBI): domain Eukaryota; kingdom Metazoa; phylum Chordata; class Actinopteri; order Galaxiiformes; family Galaxiidae; genus Galaxias; species Galaxias brevipinnis. The sequence continues at coordinate 1,976 of JAVQIZ010140740.1, read as the reverse complement.
ACAGATTATGGTCATTATGGTCACCGTCTATGACAAATTGTGTTGTTGTGTGTGTACTGTGATGATATCTTTCCCAGATGGGTATAGACACACAAGATGTTATGTGGTGTAGAGTGTTTACCCTTGAATAATCCTGAGCAACTGTTGATTAAGACGGAGGCAGCAGTAAAAACCTTTGCTCTTTATTGCAACAGGGAAGTGTTTTGACATCGCAACCTGATGTGACAGAAACAAAGCGTGGCGAAAACGGCACCTTTGAGATTTGCCAGAAGTCACACCTAATGGCCCTGTTGATCCACCACAAGTCTCCTGTGAAAACCTGCTGGTCCTCTGACTGCACACATGAGGACATCGTGTGCGTGTCAAAGATACAAGAGAGTGCCACGCATCACAACACCAATCAGATGCTTCTGCATTGAAACTGTGAGCTCACTGACTGCAAAGCGGAGGGAAGTGTTATCTTGGAAAGCTCACTGTGCGGACTGCGTTTGAGACCACAGAGCCACAGTTTGAGACAGGAAAGTGGCCGGTCGGAGTGCACTGGGAAGGGGGACAGTCCGTCATTAGTGTTAATGAATGTTCAAGGTTGAAGGACTGGTGACTTATGTACCTTTAAGTGTGTAGAATCGTGTCATCACTAACATACTGCTCAAACACACATCGGTCCTGTGTGGGCAGAAGTGAATTGTGTGTGTGTGTGTGTGTGTGTTCAAATGCGATGCCCCAGGGCCATGCTCAGATGGTGTTTGGTTATCTAAGCGACACACGACTTAATGAGTGGGTTTCCACTCCTTGTTTATTTTCCCTTGCAGCGCTTCCGCTGGGCGATTTTTCCACACACATGAACTCACTCACGCTCACTTAGTTATATGCACACGTTTGTTTAAACACAAACAAAAAAAGAACCACGAGCACTCACACACACAGCGCACCTGCTTGCACTGCCCTGGTGAGCAAAAGTGGACAGAGAAACTCAAATAAAGTATTCTCATTAATCCCAATCCTTGGAGTTTGTATTTGATCTGTTCTGCAGCTAGCAATCCCTTCAGACAACGGCATACTTTTTAATTTAAACTTGAAAGTTATTATTCATCAGGAATCGGATTAGATTGACTTTAAACATAAAGTGGTGAGTAATTCACGTGTACTGTATCATTCCTCATTTGATTGTTTTGGTCATGCCCCTCAGCTCATCCCTTGAGACAGCCTACTACTGGGTCCCACTAATGACTCATTGGACGCATGGCTCCTCTTCCACTTGGTGGATCCCTCACCAGAAACAACTAACCCACATCAACCATCCCACATGGCCAGTAGATGAAATAGGATTGTCCCTGTTTCCGGAAGATGGCGTGAATCTATTGCCCCTGGTGGACTTGACCGATAAAACAAGAGGGATTGCATTATGGGGTCGACCTAGATCCATTGCTCTGTTGACTGATATACGTGTTCCAGCTGGGGTCATCCAGGAAGGGATTTTCACAGAGTTACGGCCTTCTCTCAAAGTATGGAAAGTGCCATAAATGTGGCCCGAAATTGGCATTCTGACAAGTGAATTTAATCTTCGATGGATGAACAAGCAGAGAGATTGAAAACATTCCCAGACATAAAGGCCTACAGTTCCCAGGCCAGATTCCACTGATTTACAAATAATAGGAACGAGGCAGTTTTTTTCTAGTTCTAATTTGCTTTTAAGTTCCTTCAAAACGCACAAGGAAGACGATTGCTATGTAATGAGATGTATTAGTTTCAATGGAACTTTTTTCACAAATCCAGCAAAGAGGCTAAAGAAATACGTATATATATATATATATATATATATATATATATATATGTGTGTGTGTGTGTGTGTTTGTATATATATATTTGTATTTATATATATATATAGATTTTAAATATATATATATATATATATATATATATATATATATATATATATACACATGTATATATAATATATATTGGATATTAATGAA
>JAVQIZ010140702.1:0-11398 GCA_036023535.2 Galaxias brevipinnis | reverse complement strand
TGCGAATTGGCAAGAGATCAATAGATAAAACACTTCTATTTTGTGAAGCTATCACTCTGGAATGACTTAAATGACTCAGATCAACAAAAACGTTATATTTGTGTTGATTTAAACAGTTTCAAAACGGTACACAGCGCGGTTTTCTTCACCGCTGCGTGAATACAGCTGCCGTCGACTACGCTGCAGCTGTTGGGTTTGTCTTGCCTACCTATACTATAGCCTAGTTAAGATTACAGTAGCCAGCAGGAGTGCCTTGTAAACCTTGCTTTCAAAGAAACACAATGTTACATTGACATAAATAAATACATGAATAAGTTGATAATGATGTAGCTTTTTATATAGACATTTTCTTGAAGTTGTCTAACTTATAGTTTCTTATCAGTGTTTAGGTTGACATGGTAATAATGCCAGCCCCTCACCCCCCTCCCCCACCCAAAAATCATGTACAGTAAATCATGGTTTATTTACTGTAATATTGTGTAGTAGTTTGTTAGCCTATGCCACTCCCTCAAAAACTAAATTAGGTATTTTTTTACTGAACTGTCCACCCATGTGTGCTACTACATGTTTCTCTGTGCAACGGAAACCTTAAGCTTGCTAGCACCAGTGCTACCACCGAAAAAAGTAAGCATACAGCCCTGGTCTGACTATCAACATGCTTTTATCATCTATTGAAGTTTAATTTATGTCCTAGCTAGAACTAATTATCATAATCATTATTTATGTCAACAACTTATAAGAGACCTAGCACTGTGTACTTTGCCACGTTAGAGAGCCATCTCCTAGCCAGCTTCTCCAGACATAGTGGGAGATATCAGTAAACACAGTTGTAAGAGTTTAGTGGTTAGAAAATATATTTACTGGTGTTTTGAGTGATTAGATCGCGATGCGTTTTTGTGGTCGTTCACACTTGTGTTCAAACAGTGCATACTGAATGTGAATTAAGTTGTGTTTGCTTAATGTTTAATTATTCTGATCTGTTTTATTGTGCTTACCGACATAAATATGGGAGAGTATGTGTTCAAATCTGTAGGGTTATTGGTGTACTACTTCTTGTGTGTAAATTACTCTTTATCAATTTTGTAGATTATCCATTAATTCATAAATTAAATATTATAATCAATCAAGGTGACGAAGGGTAATTATATACGGAGCACCACCACACAGAATTTTGCATAGGCTATGCACGGCTCTGCGGGAAACCGAATCAATTTAGCATTAATTTAATAATGTAAAAGTTAGTTTTAATCTCAATTCTGAAGTGATGACGTTCTATGTTATGAGAATAAATGATTGCATGAAAGCGAAGATATGACACAGATGGGTTTGAATGCAAAGCAATTCTAATTATTTACTAGTCTAAAAAACATGAAAATTACGGTACTACAATGAATGACTAAATGATGACATTGATGAACTAAAGTGGTTAGTATCTAAACATACACAGTATAACAGTTAAAATAGACAAATTATGGTAAGCACACACAGCGGAAATTGTCTAAGCCCTAGCATCAAACGCTCAATGTAACACAAGTGGGCTTTACGTTACTTTGAGACAATAGGTGGAGTTGTGTTGCAAAAGGAGTGAATTTTGATTCTCGGCCTGTCCGTTGCGGCTGGATCGAGAAGCGGTCTGTGGTTTTAGTGGTAAAGTTCTGAAACGGAGTCCGTTGTGTGAAGTTGGGAGAGCTCCGAAAGTTAGTTCCTTGTTTGAATAAACGTGGAAAAGAAACATGGGTTTTGGGTCTTCTCTGACCTTTCCTGGTTAGGACAAAGGTGCGCTGGTTTCGTCTCGGTGATCCAGCGGGTCCTCTGACTCGGTAGATTTGGTTAAAAGCCCTAAATCCTTTCGGAAAACATTGGAAGTTGTGAAGTCCCGAACGTGGTTTGAATAAAGCTTCCTTTGCTCTGAAGTCGTTTAGTTAGAAAGTGTTGCAAGGAGTTTTCGGGCCTGTAGTGAGGTTCAAGGCCTAAAATCTTTTGTTCAAAGAGTGGCTTGCAGACGCGTGGTCAAGGAAAAAGGGGGGTTGCAATTGTCTCAATCCGTGTAACGCAGGGCGGCCTTCCCAGGATACAAGCGGATGTTCAAAAGCAAATAACTTCCTGTTTTGGTTTCGCTATTGGTTCCCCTACAACTCCCTGCGGGGTCCTTGCCCAGAGGCCTATACTACGAAGCGAGGTAACTGGCTCACCCTGGGTAGGTTCGGGAGTAACTTCTCGATTAACCCATACTATAAAAGGTGGGTAAGTTTTACCCGAGGTATGTTGTCATAGCAATTTACGCTGCATCTCTAAACTGTTCCGAGCAGTTTATGTTCGTGGTTAACTCGATGTTAAGTGCTCTAACGCTGAAGACGGGAAAGTCGCGCTGCGTTCAGCGTTGTAAAACTGCTGGAGTGGACACAAATATAAAGTTTTTGGCGGCAGTCCTTTCGATCATTCAAAATTCACATTTGTTTTTACAACATATAGCCTAAGTGTTAATAGGCCATAAAGTTCTTGCCAGTTCCAAGTTAGCGTCCACAAGCGTATTTTCTAACTACAAAATCCTTTACTTTAACAGCTATTTAAAAAAAGTATTACAGGCCTAATCTCGAATGCGCTTTCCGCCGTGGTTGCAGCTGATATGATCGTTAGAATGTCATTGCATTCAGCCTATGTGCTTTAGGGAGTAACTCATGTGTAGGCTATAGCCCAATACTAGCCTAATTGTTTTCACATTTGTATTATTTTACGTATCCTTTAATTTCAATTATAGAACAAATGAAACAAGTATCCGTAATGCAAAAATAGGACACATGTTGAAATTCTAAATCAGAGGTTATATTATTTAAATTTGTGAGAGTAATATTGACCGTAGTCGCAGAAACATGCACATGTGACAAAAATACTGTTACGACTTTACTCTCGGCAATGCGCTGCCAAGATTTAGTCATTCATATTAATTTCAACTAGTCATATTCTGACATTATCAACGTGTTGTTTTCCAGGGTTAAAAAATACGGAGCATGAGCCATTGGTCAAAATATATGCTTACGTTGCCAACCGCACCCCTTTTATGTGAACGCGCACAACACCGACTTAACTTACACACATCTTAATCACCGTTGCAGTACCGTTTAACACCCATTTGGATAATCAGAGTTTGTCAACTCCGAGTTTCCTTGTGAACCTCGAGTTAGGTCAAAGTAGTTTAATCTCCGTTCGTAGTATAGGCCCCAGGACTCATTTCACAACCAGGTGTAAACAGGGTCTCTCCTGCCATGCAATCACATTCACATTTTGTTGTGGAAATGCATTCTAGTTATGTGATTGGGTCGTATACTATTTTTGTTAAGTTTTATTATTATTATTATTATTACTATTACATGATCGCGTCGTAAGACTGTTAGCGTCAAGTTTTATTATCTTTTTTCTACTTTATTATTAGCCCATTTTTCTAACTACGGTCGCAGTTTTGAGCATTTCGCTTCCATTGCAAAGCCAAAATGTCCGTTCCAATGCTACGGACTGTGCTTGTACACAGCAAATTAATCTGTCAACTAGTAATTTTGTAATTGCATTTTTTACACGCTTAATTTTCCCATAGCCAATGAATGGAGAAACAGACTATGCCCTCTGATGGATTTTGAATGAAGGAGGAATATGCCCCCGTCCAAGTGAGCATAGCATGGACTCACCATAGCTCTACAAGTCAAACCAAGCTTACTTACCATTAAACTGGTAGATAATAACAAATATCCCGCAATGCCTTGCTGCAATTGCTCATGCATGCCGATTGCTGCAAGTCATTGTGGGATATTAGTTATTATCTACTTATTTAATGCAACTGTGGCCCATTAAAAAAATTATTACAAGTATTATTTACGTGTGAGGTTTGGATTTATAAATAGGATAATTTAAGCAACCTGGACTGTGCACCATGTCTGGCTGATACATAGAGTTGAGACTAACCGTCTTAAATTACTAAGCTTTGATTTCCGGCCCATGTAAAAAACACAGGTGAAATTGGAACTTGGTACCTAGGACTTGGTATTGCGCTTATGGCGTTACATTTGTGCCACAATTCTGTGCGCGTGAAGGGATATTTTGAGCGCGCAAAGATATGTTTAGCATACGTAAAACTTTATTCCAACGATAAATGTAACTTTACGCAAATAATAACTAATGTTGAGCAAAGGAAAATGTATTTTGTAGTCAATAAAAGTGTATTTGCATGTCTGCTAAAGTCCGTATGTTCACGCACCGCGCCCGATATTGCTCGCTTGGCTTTGCCACAGCCCTTGCTTAAAATATTGCTTATGTGCGCGCTCAAAAACATATAGCACAGCGTTAGAAATGTGCCAAAATGCTGACTTGTTATATGTATACATGGCGTCAGAATTGGGATAGCTAACTCATAAATAACAAAAACACCGCGCCAACAGTTCAGAACATCTGCACGAATGCACCTGTGAGTATGTAATAACGGTGTCACCATATCGCTAATTATTCCATAGTGGGTTTGCGCGTTTCTAGTCAGCAGTAGCCATGGATAGACGCTTCCCTCTCCTGCTGCATTGACCGAGAGTTCCATAGTGTGTTTCATCTGCACGAATGAATGCGCCTGTGAGTGTACGACGGCACCGCATCGGTTTTTTTGGCATTGTTGGCAAAATGTCAGTTCGAATGCCACGGACTCAGTGTTAATTTAGACAAGCATTTCTCATTTAGTTTTCGTCTTCGTCCTTACTGAAAATTGGTTTAAGTCAAATTTTGCATTTCTAGTTTTTATTTTCTTTTATTAAAAATCCTATGGCAGCCGTGCAGGATAATATTGGTGTAAGGATTCCTTCTCCCCCACCATGTAAGATTGCACCAGGTTTAGTTACTACTACTACTACACTATTCAGTTAGAACCTGACAATTATCAGCTTTATATGTTCTTTGAATTAATTCATGTTTTTTTTTTTATAGTTATACTTATAGTTCTTAATAGTTGTTATAGTTCTTAATAGTTGTTTCTTAGTTGTAATTTGGTTTCAGTAGTCTCTAAATTATAAGACCACGATCATTCTGGAATGGTTCTTTGAATGAAAACTTGCATTCATACCATCAATCATTACAATCATAATGTGCTAATTTCTTTAAAAAACTATTAAAGTGTAATTTTCTATTATTCAATTCAATATCTCTTTTCCTTTCGTCAATGCAGATATCAGTGATCACCAGAGGGACTTGGATAATGCTTAAGATGGTATTTGTTTGTAGAAAATAAGTGTTTATGTTATCCTGGTCTGATTAAGCAGTGCATTTCATGGAACGTTTTTGCGTCCATGTTTCTGGTGGTTTACCTATACTTCCCTTGATTTATTTTTAAGTGGCATGAAGTTTTTTTTTGGCTTTAGCTTTAGCTTTTTAGCCATCTTTATCGTCTAAAAATATCTTATGAAGGCATACACTTTTATTTCAGTGCATACGGTACAGGTGCCCGCAAACTAGGAAGGTATTTACCACAAAAGTATGGTTCAATGTGTTGATGTATCGACAACAGTTTATGCTTTTCATACAGTCAATATTCTTTACTTCAGCCTTTTGTGGATTTTAATTATAAATGAATGTGTGCTTTGTCAGGGTTTGGCAAGCTTTTGGAGGCGTTCGAAACAAGAATTAGCCGACAGTTTGAAATATTGCCGTCGGAGATGAGGCAAACCTCTGCACCCCTATTAGAACTATTGCAAAACCGTCCTGCATCATCTCAAGACACTGAAATGATGCTGGAAAAACCATGTATATCCCCTGAAATGTTGCACGACCTCTGCAACCAACTGCAGGATGATGCATTTCGAAGAAAACAGGTAGTAAATATTTAGCAAAATGTCAGCACTTTACTGAATATCTTTCTATTTGCCCGCTCTCCACAGAGCTGAGATTTTATGTGAAATGTTGCCATTCTTTCTTGTTATCTCTTCACTTTGAACAGATCCGATACCTTGGCCTGCAAGGGGGAATCAACATCGGAGATGGTGTGCGCCGCATACTCAGGGAAATGGGAACAAATGAGCTGTGGACTTGTTAACTTGCCTGTTTTCTGTTTTGGGCCGTTTAGGTTCAGACAGCAATTAGAGAGTGAATTGGAGGATTTACTTCTTTTTTTTTTTTTGTGCAAATGCTTTGTTGTTTTCATTAAAAGGATTTTTGTTTATTTAATAATGCTATGTATGTCTTACTTTTATGTTATTGTTAATAATTATATTTCAAAAATCTTAAATCAATGAACTAGATTATTATTTCATACTTCCTTCTGTTCCTTTTTGAATAATGCAATGTTTTTAATTCTAAAGATTTTTTGTACTACCAATACTACCATGCCATGATAAAGTGCAACAAAGGAAGCTATAATAGGAAGATAACATGCCCCTTAACTGTTTCTTAATGTTTCTTTGTAGATTGTAGTGCTAGGACATATAATTATAGGATGTTAATATCATGGTAACTAAAACTAAGCATCGATATTAAAGGGACATCAGTCAGTGACGTTCCAAGAACAGGCACAGAAGGAACGATCTCAGAACGTTCATTGAAGGTTAATACAATGTTATATAAACGTTATGGAAACGTGAACACAACCTTCAGGGAACCCTACATTTTAACATTCCCGGGATGTTAATTTACAACGTTTTAATAACTTTGCATCACCTACAGGGAACGTCCCTAGAACATAATTTTGTTACTTGGGTGCCATCGGTGAATGCCATCTTATTTGCCGATAAGGCCGATGGCAGTCAACAAGGTCAACATCGGCTGATACCGATGTACGGCTGATACATTGGTGCATCCCTACTAGACATGAAACATTTATTTGCCTTTTGAGAAGTTTTAAGGTATTATTTGAGGTTTTTCAAGGCCACCTACATACTTGAATAATCGAATTTCGACGGATTTAAGGTTAGAAAACTTTATTTTCAGGGTTTCTTAGATCCAGCATTCTATAAGCCCAAGCTTGGTCAACACCATGCCCTTCAGTCATGGAAGGAGTCCAATCTGGGAAGGGGAATCGACCAGCAACTACTATGGCATCATCTGGAAGTTCTGCTTTTAACTTCTCCTGCAGCATTGACAGCTAGTGCAAACAGAAACGCAAATACATGTCAAATTAATAAAAACTAATTTTTAAATGCATACTAGTTACATTTTGTGAGTAGCAATGCTCGTTTCATTTAACTTATTGAACATGGTTTAGCAATACACAGTCTTATAGATTCTACAATGCCATATTGTTAATTAGTTATTTGAAACTTTTTAAAAAATGCAGGATTACAGTAACAAAGGTTTTCACAACTTCTTTTTGTGTCACTAGATATTTGCAGTAACCAAAATGACCTTGAATTTACTCTAGATAAGCACAATTTATTGAATTGAAGGAACACATTTATTAGAAGAGGTAAGAATAAAAAAACATGGTAGACCAACTTTGAATACACTAAAAACACAGTAAAAGGCTCTTAAATTCACCCAGGCGCAATGTCATTACTTGGCTTAAGTGCTAAGCATTGCATATTTTTACACTGTAACTCACCACACTGGGGGCCAAAAATACTGTGACGTTTTTACAATCAGTCAAACGGACCTGCAATGTTCAACAGATGTTCTCTATCAAACCTTTTTATAACAAGCTCACAATTAGATGTAACAGAGAAACATTAGTAGCCCAAAACTAAATGTACTAATATTATCTTGAAAATTAAAAAGTTATGTCTCTTTTGTAAAAAAAGTATAGGTGTAGTGGGTTGGCTGGACCACATATCAGATGTCTACCTTTCAGTTTGAAGTTTTCACTGATTAAAAAAACTGAAGTGGTCAAACCTTCCAGAGATCTTCTCGACGATACGACACCTTACCATGATGCCCTGCTCTCCAAGCCTGGAAACGGGCCAGATGAACCAGCCAGGGGTTAAGTTCATATCCAACTGCTGGGCTAAAGCCCTGGCGATGGGCTTCCAGTACCTAAAGATAACCATGCATTGACATGTTTTGACTATCAAGATTGTCAAATACAGAAAGCCTTTCCAGAAAACCTCAAGGTTATCAAAGGGTCTGGGTGTTCTTGGATAAATAAGATTAGTCTTTAATTCACATACATTGTAATACAACGACTAAGAGTCTATAATAGATAGCATCAATATTTTATGACTAAGTCAATAAGAGGTGTATGTTAGTGTTTTGTTTTTGAAAGTATGCCATTTGGGCTTTGATAGCACAGATGAGAAAATGCATGAGGAACACGTAGTTCCCGCAGATATTCCACCAATTGATGATCCAGTAGAGCAAATGGACACCAGCCCTCCAAAATGGAAAGAGGTGGAAAATGCAGTCAGACGTGCAAGAGCAGCATCGGCACCAGGACCTAACGGAGTACCTTACAGGCTGTATAAAAATGCACCTGATGTCCTACGTTTCCTTTGGAAACTACTGAAGTTAGCATGGACAAAACAAATCATTCCCAGATCGTGGCGTCGAGCCAGAGGAGTACTGATTCCGAAAGAGAAAGATTCTAGTGACATTAGCGAGTTCAGGCCAACTTGGCAGTACGTCGTAGTGCCGAGAGCGGATATAGAGGGGGGTGGCTCTGAGACGTCATTGCTCACCGTTAAGCCTTCTGGAGGTGTCGTGGGCTCAAATTAACGAAACATCTGGGATGGAGGGTGCCCACTTGAAAAGCCCAATGACATATCTGCTCTGATCCCTAGTCCATTCTAAACTATTGTCTTTTGAAGTGCTCATCTTGGAAAATGGCATAATGGATATTATAACATCTTATCCTGTGTATATTGAAATGCTGGGCAGTGCAGTGGATTGCCAGATTTCTACAAGATACTTCACATAGTTGTTGATGCAGATACAGTGTCATTCATCTCTCGAAAGCTTTCCTCTTGGTACACAGAAAATGTACGTTCCTATGAGCTGGTTTAAAGCAGGTACGCTGAAGTTGAGGTCCTGGATTCCGAGGTCTTGAAGGATCACCACCCATTGCCAGCTTACACTATTCGAGGAAAGGTGTTTGTGACTCAAAAGACAGCCTTACTCTACTGAAAAGTATGAAACCAAATGTATTATCCCTTGACCTATTTTCTGTGTCGTCTTACGGGAAAGGATATAATGCTAATATGAGCCTGTAAAGTGATGTCCTTAATTTCTGTTTGTACTTTTTTCACAGAATGTTACTGCGAGTTTACATCTCCCATCTAAATGTGAGGAGGGTCCAGCTTCCTCAGATGCCAGAATCAGTAGACCAACTCAAAGCTGTCCTTACTGAGAAGTTACAACTTCAAGGAGATTTCCTAGTGCAGTTTGAGGACCCTGAGTTTGATAATGCCCTTACAAGCTTGTCTGACATTTCCGAGCTACCTCCTGAATAGGCTGTCTTAAAACTTTTCTGGGACAACGACTCATCTGTACTTGACATATCTGATGCGGGATCCATGTCTTCCCTTGACACTGCGACTGTCTCTTCTGCCTCAACCCATAGCCCGTCAGCCACCATTCGAAGTTTTTTGCGAAGCACCTCACAGTGGCCTTCAACCTTCAACATCCTGACTTTTCGTATGATGTTGAACTAAGGCTGGCTAAAGGCAACAAGGTTTTTGAACAGACTAAGAGAAGTTGTATCAAGAGAAATTAAGATTGCACAGGCAATTTTTACGTTTAAAGCATACCCTGAGTCAAATGAGATTGACTCAATTGCTTCTGCTCTCATTGTGAAGCATCCCTGCCTTACAGAGCCAGGTTCAGGTAAGGGATGTGAGGGCTGGAAAATGAGTATAAAATACAAAATTGGGAGCTGCCGGTCCAAGCTCCGCGCTGCAGGCTGTAAGGAAGTCAACATTAACCGTAAGAGGGAGAGAGAGTTGGACGAAGACGAGACCAGACAGTCCATAAAAAGGTCCAAACAAGGGGAAGTAAACTATCTGCCTGACCACCCAGAGGGGCAAAATGATGATACCCTAGAAGACGAAAGACTCTTCTTGGTCGAAGAAATTAAGAAAAAAAGGCGCTTCTGACATATGCAGTGAAAAAATGCACCTGACCTTCTCGCTCAGAAGAAGAGAGATTGTGGAGATGGCCCCGATGGTATCAGAGGTTCTTAAAAAATGGCCTGCACTGTTTTCCACACAAGAGGTAAGGAGGGTGGATCCTTCATGAGTGAAAACTTGCTTTCATAATTGTGTGCAGCACTTTATTATAAGCCTGACAAGTGGTAGGTGATAAAAGCTTCCAGTTGTTGCATTAATTTATTTATCGTTGCCATAAACAGATTTGCAAAGAGTTCAAGCGCATCACCAACGTTGACCTACTTGAGACATTCCGAGTATCATTGGACACATACGCTCTTAAATTCCTAAAACTATACCGAGCCAGAAAGGGAGCCTTTGGACAGGAGATGGAGGACCTCTTGGAGAAGCTCGATCAACGGGTAACCTTCATGGCAATCAGATGTTATAGAAGTAAACTTAAAAACCTTGTATTATACCAATTCTTTTAGAGCCGAATAAATCAATGAATTTACAGGGAAGTGTATAATTTTTACACTCAAGTAACTCAAACTGGAAATTGTTATACTCATATTAACGCTATTTTATTTTGTTGGAACCATTTTTCAGACCTCCAATATTGTGGCACACCAGAAGACAACAGTCCTGGAAGGTCTCCCCTTGTTTGTTCGTGAAAACCCAACGAAGCTCCTGAAGACATACCTTGTGAGTATTTCATGAAAAACTTTTTTTCAAACTTGGTTTAACAGGTTAGGTTAATCAATAGCATCTGGTGTCGCTGCCCTACTATGTCATTAGTTACTGTTGATGTGACAAATACATTGTTTACCGTATAGTAAATTATTACCACGGCATTGCAGTCTGTTACGTTAAAGGTACTGTAAGCAATATTTTTATGTTGAAATAAGTGTTAAATAGCTCTGATTCCGACAGTCATCACTGATATAGTGTGTCTCATATACATGGGTCCCCCAGTCCCTCTACTCTTCAATAAACAGAAAATAAATTTTCTGGTGGGATACATATGCACTTTGGAATGTCCCTGAACTTGGCCTTGCATGTGTGCTCCCTTGCCACACCTTATATTTAGGTGGCCGGCTGGTACAGCTGGGAATCTATTGTAATCGTTAGTATTATTATTATTATTATTATTAGGTGGCCGGCTGGTACAGCCGGGAACCTATTGTAATCGTTAGTATTATTATTATTATTATTATTATTATAATTCCACCAAATATCCTACTTTCCATGGTTAAAAATGCACCAAATTTGGCACACATGTCCAGGTCCTCTCAAAACGACCACCCATGCCATGCCGTCTCATTGTTCCTGTTGGTGGCGCTATAGCAGCAGTTCAAAGTTCCAAG
>JAVQIZ010140700.1:0-11501 GCA_036023535.2 Galaxias brevipinnis | reverse complement strand
TATATATATATATATATATATATATATATTAAGAATATATTCTTTTTTTAAGGTCACTTAAAGGCATCTGCAAAGTGACAGATGTGAAACACTCAACAGTGAGAGCTACTCAACCGTCGCTTATATTAACGCAAGCTGTCCAAAGCCTCTATGTTGAAATGTTCTCAAGAACCCACGCTGCCTCTTGGGCTCTCCAGCCCTCTGTCTCTGGTACAGTACCTATGACTTGGCAGACACCACATACAGAGAGACCAATGTGTGTACCTCCTGACCCAGCCATAAACGCAGCTCTGTGTGCAGGTCCCACAGGGAAACCAGGGCCTCCCTCCCCCTTCCACGGCCTCTCCAGCTCTGCCAGAGAGGGGCTTTACTGAGAGAGACACTGTGCTCGGGACTAGGTTGATCCTTAGGATTAAAATATGTGTGTGTGTGTGTGTGTGTGTGTGTGAAGGGTGTGGTGGGAGTATCCTTTTAACAAGTGTGAGAATCCTAAGAGAACCTTAGCAGATGTGAGCTATGCATCTTCTGATCTCCCTTAGTGATTTGCTACCTGTTGCAGAAGCCTTAGGATTGGGAAGAAAGTGGCAGCTTAAACTAGTAAAGGGTTGATCAGAATTTTGTGTTAAAATTACTATTTTACCTGTAGGGTCAGCGAAAAGGCCTCTAGCTGTCCTTTGGCACATTTCCAAAGTTTAAGCAATTAACAGGGGATTGATAGCCTGCCAAAATAGGCTGTTAGCGCTTTACACGCTACGGCTTGTCGTTTGCTCAACAGAAGTCAAAGGTTTGGCAAAGTGCAACTGCAGAAGATCTGACAGTATTCAATGCTTGACTAGAGAAATACCGAGGCAGCATGGGCAAGATAGCGTAAAGTAATGCTCCAGAAAAAAATAGACTTTCTCAGAACGCCACCTTAACACAAAATTAGGACGGACAAACAAACAACGGTGTTGTTCAGCGGTTCTCAAGTGTCATCACACAACACCCACAAACCATACTCGCTGTAATCCATTTGACGGTAGTATGGTAGTAGCAGCTGAAAATAATAGAAGCAAATTATGGACAAACATAGTGAGCAGGGGAAAATCAGTCAATCCTCTAGTCCTGGAGCACTTTGTGGTCCACAATACTCAATTGGCAGTGAAAGTTGGAGCAGCAGGACTTAACCACGATGTCATCAAATATCCCTGCATGACTAAGGATGTGATGGCAGTCCATGGTAGAGCTGAAACATCCCTATCTGGCAACGGCAGTGACATCACAGTCAGCAACTGGGGAACTGGCTGACAAGTCACACACAATGCGAAATCCCTGACTCTTGGAAATCTAACCTACGTAGAGAAAAACACATTGGTTTATGGTGCATTCAGACTAAAAGGAAACACCCTCAGTACCTTGAGGACAGTGTGGTGGAAATGGGTTCAGAAGAGGTTGGGTGTACCAGAGCAGACAAGTCTAACAATGTTCACTGAAACACACTCTAATTGAAAACAGAATGTGCACACACTGTTAAGACACTTTATAGGAGGTTTACAAATATCATATGAGAACATTTATTTAGTGTGAAGCAAAAGATACACTGGGCTGGTATCTATACTTCCCATCAAATATCCATACATGTAGTGACCGCAACAAACCCAAATCAATCCCGGACAAGACAGGTTTGAGGTGAGACTCATCAACATCACTGCCTGGTGCTCAAAAGACAAAACGCTTCGTTGTTTCTAATTGCTTACACACACACACTCCAAACTGATTGTGGAGGGAAAATCACTGAAACCATGTACTAATGCACCTAATCTTCAGATCAAGTCAGAAAAACTACAAGCACGTTCTCTGCTTTACACTCTTTGAAAACATTAAACACGTAACTCAAAACTAAAGGTTCTTGTGTTTCTTTTGGGAAACAGTGCCATTCAAAAATCCACACTCAATTATTGCTTACACCCAGTCCAGATTTGTGTAAACACTTTTTTATAATTAGTTTATAATTAGGTAGTTAACACTTAGAAATCAGAGCTTGAGCAATGTAATTAGGGTCCAGGTTAGCTCTGTAGTGTCTCAGCTACAGTTATGGCACTTGCTGCTTTTCCTGTGTCTCTTACCCTTTTCCTGTTTACGAGCTATGGAGATTGCTGCAGATGGGTTTCAGCAGTCCTGGGGCCTATATAAGTCAGTGCCAGAGAACAGCCTGGATCAAAACCTATGGACGTTTTCCATACACTTTATTTAAGGGTTTACTTTTGCAAGTGATGTCTAATGTTGTGTTTGGGGTTCTGTGTGTAGGCCTATAGTTGTTAGAGGAGGCCATAGAATAAGCTATTTGAAAAAACTAACTGCTGCTAATAGCTTTCACTGCTGTCTCCAAATAGGTCTGGTGAGGATTAGAAAGGTGAGATGAGCTGAGTACTAAACATCACTAAGGCTAATTCTCCTCTGCGTGAGCAACACTTCAGATCACTATCACTTCCTCAAATTAAATCATTGGCACAACCTTCTGTTTCCACCCTTTACTTTCTCTTCAAACCATAAATCTTTCTTTACTTCATGACATGATTGCTTGCTTGCTTGTAATAGTAGTTTGCTTTGATCATGTGTAGCTGATGTAGAGTTTGAGATGGTTGTACATTGATATGAGTAGTCCACAATGTTGACCTTTCAGAGCCATGCATAAGTAATCTAGTGGTCTTATTTTTCCTCAGCATACAGCAGTAACTTTCCTTACAAACCAACCAGACTATGTTTAATGTAGAATGCATGACAACTTTATCGTCTTCACCACAAAAATGTCCTTTTTGACTCCCTGGTAAGGAAACAATGCCCTAACTAGCACACACTGAAACCTATGATCTTAAACCTTGACAATAAATATATTGTTTATGGAAGAGGCCTTCCAGAGCAGCAGGGCGTTTGAAAGTGACACATATACATTTAAAATAGTAGGCAAACTTAACAAATTTTCTTAAGTGGAAATCGTGACCATACTTAAATTGTACATTGGTCTAAATTGCTGAAAAACTAAACGAAAGTAGAATGACCACTTTAAGTGCACACAAAAAAAATCAAATTTTTTAATATAAAAATATCAAATCTACTTGACAGAAAACCAAAGTCTCAATAAGATAGCTAGGCATGTCTGAATGAGACTATTGTATGTAGCAGGGGACCTGAAGTGAGGTGGAAATGGTTCTCAATGGGAACCAGTCCTTTACCAGATGCAAGTGCAAACTCCCGCTTTACACCACGTAGCTAGCGAGGTCTTCAAACGTTCCTACTGAATTTCAGGTGCAACGGTCCAATAGCCCAGAGCGAAATGCTGACAGTTAGTGGGACAAAAAGTGAATATTAGTGATAGCTAACTTTGGGCCCAAATCACAATACGGGTGCTTCCAAAAGCCTAATGAACTCGTTGACACTGAAGAGCACAATAACATTACCAAATATCAAATGTGAGGGAAGAAAATCAAGTAATAGCGTATTTAGCTTCCATAGTTGGGCTACCTCCCACTGAAGTATCCTTTTAAATGAAGAATATGAGCACATTCAGCAAGCAATTCAAAACCTCTATGCATCTACTATCATGAGAGCCCGTGTGACCAAAAACAGTAGTAGAGTTGAACTTACCTGGTTTCAGATTGCTATGAAAATAGAATATAACCATTATAAAGCATCCCAAACACATGCCTAGGATCATCCGATTGCTTTTGAGTTTTCTCATGCTGAATCTTTGGGAACAAAAAAACAGCACAGCTCCTTTCGGCTTTCATGCGAGGAGCGACAACTCGACGACGCAACTTGGTTTAACCGACTCGGTAATCGAAGTAGATTACATTGTTACCCGTGTAAAACAAAAGCAGCCATCCTGTGCGGTTAAATATGTTGCCTGTTTGTGCAATGAGGTAATTACGAGGAGCATAGCCTTAATTATAAAGTTGTTCTGCAACAGGTTAGTTACACCACCATGCCAACCGCAGGTAAGACGGTGTGCCAGGAAAATAATCATTTGCAGCTAGATAACTTGCATGACAGTGCTGTGGAGAAAAGTTTCTGACAGTGATTTGGACCACGTCTCAATGCCAGCTTCAAGAACGAAGAAGGAGGCAACATGGCCCTTGCAAAAGCCATTAACTCTTCACTTTCCAACATCACGGCTGGCAAGATCTAGAATGGCTCATGCACCCCCAAGCGTTGAAAATAAGCACACTTTTTTTTTTTTTTCTTGACTTTTACGCGTGTAGTGCTGACTGGGTAAGTCTGGGTTACCTATTTAATTTCAAGCACTTTTATTACTGATCTGAATAAATACAACACTGTCAACGACAGACACGAATGCATGATGTATTTGTTTTGAGCCTGCAGCCAAGCCAAACACATATTTGGTGTCTATACCTCTATATCTTACCCAATGTTGTTACACAGCCCTTCAGGAAATTGTCATCTAAATATGATAAGATTTTTTTAGTCATTGTTTAATGCAAAGGCCAAAACTGTATTTTTGTTGAAGAAATAAAAAAGGTTGACTTTTGTAGTAGGCGTTCAGTATATTAGCAGAATGTAGCATCTCAACTAGTGTTTGACAGACCGCGGCTAAATTGAAAGCAAGAACTGTGTACTCCAAAGAAATGGAGGTGAAAGGTAGTTATTGAAGTAGAGTGCGTGTCCAGCCTGTTTGCATGTAGACCACATGACCATTATGGAAGGCTTCAAAGTTCAGCTTTAATCTACCATGTGACTGGTTAGCCCCCACATCTACATTCATAGGTCCAATGGGGAACGCAGGCTGTATGGTTGCTGGTGGGAATTGAGGGCCATGATGCCTAATAATAGACTTCTGTGAATGAGTGCAAGCATTTGGACAGCAACACATTTTGTGAGGTTCTTGTGACTCCTGCACACTGCAATGTCAGTTAACGGCAGGTGTTTGCCTTAAGTTTGAGGTTGTACACTATACTTGTTATTTTTGAGTAATTTAAATTAGGATAAATCCGTCACTGAAACAATTTCCACTACCGATGGATAGCTTGCCCAGTTCAGCAAGTTAAATGGAGCTTTTTTTCTGCATTTGACCCTTTACCTTATGACATTCCACACATCTGCTCCTGTTGAGTCTCGGGTCAGAGGGGTTTCGCCAGGAGCCAGTGTGGGTTATGCGCCACGCGAGTGATCAAACACGAGGTCCTGTAGCAAGATAGTTCGAAACCTGTTGAAATGTTTACCGTCTACGAATGTGTGGATTGTTAGCTTTTAGCGTGTCAGCTTCTGGTGCAATCACTTAAATACAAACTGACAAGTCTCTCAGCCAAGTCTTATGAGTTGTGGCAAATGGCATGTGTTAGAAAATTTTATTCTTTCTTCTTTCGTGGGAAATTCACAACATGTGGAGCGCTTTGGACCTTTGAACAGCTGTTAAACTTTGGCAAAAGTAATTAAATACACAATTTTCTTTATTTCAGTTGAAACCTAATTGTTAACTGTGACTCCGAAATTGGCTGTTTTCCACTTGGCTGTGAAACACAAATGAAAAACTCAACACCATCAACTATCAACTCAAATTATATGTGAGACGTTTCTTGATCCACAAGTAAGACTTGTTATAGACTTAGATCAAGTAGAAACAAACTTACCTGAATATTCTGATATTATAGATATTTCGACACAGTGAACTGTCCTTCATCAGAGGTAAAAAACAATTGCTTAAATAGGCACATAGCTCACTTACAAATCAAGCTCTACATTAAAAGATCCTGATGTATTTGATTGTCTGACATATTATATTGGACATTTAAATGTACATTTTCTTTGTAGTGTTAGCAAACAGAAATAAAATACATAAAATAACGTTCCGAATCCTAGTGATTTATTCTCTATGAGCCGTTTAATTTAGCATGCTGCAAAATTCTATGCAAAATATTCCATTGCAAAACTTATTGGCAGTGATGTAATTGGCTGTCAGATTATATCTGGTGGCCTGTCAGATAGACGAAGGAAATGCAGGGATCATAGAAAATACACTTTTTTAGTTAATGCTTTTCTACTGAACACTTCAGGAACATTTCCCAAACCAGATCACAGATTACGGATCAAGTATGTCAACAGTTGGAATTTTGATCCCGTCGTAGCGGAGATGGACATAATGTTAAAACAACTGGTATTTTTCCTGTGTAGTTGGCACACATCTGACGCTAAACTCCCTTAGTTCACAATCCCTAGCCTATAAACCCCCCCCTCCTCCTCCTCCCACACATACACACACACACACACACACACACACACACCCTCTCTTCCTCTCCAACCCAGAGGATTCATTGCAAACACATTGTCTTCAGAAGAAGAGAGTACATTTGTTTACTGGGAACATTATGTATTAGGACTATGTCACAATGTGAAATTAGAGAAGAATAAAAAAAATGTATTAGTTAATTAAAGTAAAAACGCACATCACATGCTTAAACAACTGCCACGAACACCTCAAAAGACAATTTAAGAATGGTTTTGACTATGTACCTTTATGTTACAAGAAATATTTGATATCTCTTTAGTTTGTATCTTTCGTTTCCTGTTTATGGTGAGATTATAACTTTTCAGTTAGTTTTTACAGTTTGTCAATGGTGATTACTGATCAGTGACAATGTAGGCCTACTAGTAGCAGTCAAGGGGAGTCAGCTTGCTTTAGCAGGGGTATTAATAAACGTATAGACTGTAAATGTGTGGTAAGAAGTAAATCTTCAGATAAGCAGCATACTTTTTGAAAATCGTTTTAAAATTACTTTTAAGAAAAAAATCCTTTTAGGACAGCGAACCAAACTATTTTATTTGTGAAAAAGTGCTGCCCTCTAATGGAGATTCTAAGTAGCAAAATAACAGGAATAGCCACACACATTCAGCTCTGGAAAAAGTAATGCACCAGTTCAAAATTATCAGGTTATCTGGTTTTACTACTCATATGTTTGAGTAAAAATTCTATTTTTGTTTTATTCTATAAATTACCGACAATATTAAAAAAAGATCTTCCACCAATTTTTAGCTTTGCACAACACCTGGCCAACTAACGGTTAGACAGAGACCTAGAGAGGCCTACAAGCCACAGTGTCCCGCACCCACTGTGAAATGTGATGGATGATCTGGGGATGCTTCATCAAGGCTGGAGTCAGGCAGATTTGTCTTTGTGAATGACTCATGAATCAAGCCATCTACAAGCAAGTCCTGGAAGAAAACTTGCTTCCTTCTGCTTTGACAATGTTCCCTGACTGAGGATTGTTTGTTCCAGTTGCATTAGTATTCTGCCGTTTAAAAATTATTATGAACTTGTTTTCTTTGAATTATTCGAGGTCGGAAAACACTGCATCTATTTTGTTGTTTTTTTTTACCAGGTTTTTTTTGCTGTTGCTTTTTCTGCAAATAAATGCTCTGAATGACAACATTTCTATTTGGAGTTCAGGTGAAATGTCAAGAATGACCCGCCTTCCTGAACCCCTAAAATAAAGCATCTTAAAATGTTAAACCCCAAACCTATCTTTCATCACACACTTTGTGAATATCTGGGTTTTCCCTCTTCACATGTTGAACACGCTTCCTTTTATATGGAGCAAAAATTATTTCTCCAAGTTTATTTTCAACCTTTTGAGACGTCAAGGGGGATAAAGTCCTGTAAGCATGTTCATGAAGTGAGCTTGTCCTAAGAATGTATTAGTGAATTTGAAAGGAATTCAAGTTAAAAGGCAACTTGCGCAGCAATGCCGAAAATAGACAATGTTTTGCTCTCCTATCCCTGAGAGAAAACCAACCTACTTTCTTATATAGTGTGCAGTGATGAGTTCTTAAACAATCCCCAGTTACAAAAACATAAAATACAAATAAAAATCACATCGATGAATTCTTGTGATCCCTTGTTATATTTTCTGTTGTTTCAACCTTTCAACACCTACTACAACCTCTCAAAAAAGAAAATGATGTACCACAGACATGGCATGTTCATTATTTTTGGGCGGTGCACCAAAATAAATGAAACATTTTTAGATTGATCAAACAATAGTTCTTTATATCAAACATTTCTATTAACTATTTGGAGATTACCATGTCCTCTAATGACACTCTTACCATGCATGACCACTAAATTAATTTAAAAAATGCTTTAACAATCAACAGGTGTAGCTGTTGAGCACACATTTTGTTATTCCCAGCAGTCCCAGTCACAGACAAGGACAATTTCCTTTTTTCATAACTAGGAAGGACCACATTCTGCTGTAAAATTAATTGGATGACTGTTAAAGGAAGTAGTCCAACCGTAATATTCTTGCTACTTAGTAACCAAACTAATATCATGGTTGAGTTCCTTTTATGGCTTTTTAAAAATCAGGCAGTAATCAGTCTATAGATATCATTTCATAACAACCCTATTATACTATATGTGTTGTGATATGCATGCTTGACTCTGATAGCAAATAATCAGGATAAGGGTTAGGTCACTGTGAGTCTAATCTTTGATATCTTATTATTATCTCTCCCCTGTGTGACACAGCTCTTACAAAGTCCCAAACCACCCTATCCAAAACATAATTTTGGCTGCTCGCTGTTCAGTCGGAACTAAACAGTTGTACTGTGTGGTCACTGGTCAGGCTATCTAGCATTTTCTTTACCAAACCTAATGTCACATAGGGCAGTGGTTTCCCATCCAGTCCTCAAGTTTCCCCAGCCATGCCAGGAATTGGATGTTCCCTAGTGCCAGCACACCTGTATGTGCCAGCTGTATGTGACTAACACCAGGTGTGCTAAAAACTGTGAAGATTAAATACCTGGAATGGCTGACTGGATTGGGAACCACTGACATAGGGATTGCTTTTCAGTAAGTGGTGCCTCTCAAAAAATATATAAATATAATATATCTATATAGGTAACCATTGTATGTTAGTGGTGTCTATGGGTTCCCCTTTCCCCTGTCCACCTCTTAGGCCACAAGGTTGGAACCTGATGGTGATGTGTACCAGACGAGTTGGGGTCTTTTCCTCACAATATACACCTTTTTACTGTTGTTATTCTTTCTTATTTATTGTTTTTGCAATTAAAGATTTATGAGGCGTGTTATATTGCATTTAAGATATATATATATATATATATATATATACATGTATATATAATTTATATGTGTGTGTGTATATATATATATATATATATATATATATACATTATTGCATTTAATCTGCCACTATTTATTCATATTAAAATACAAAGAAAACATATTGGACAGTGGAAATCACAATTAGAAATAGGCCTATCCATAACGTGTGCATACGTCTGAAAGTAGATCAAGTTACGGGGCTAGTCTGTTTTAGTGCGTGTTATTCTTTTTGGAACTCCTAGTCTGTAGGGGGCTGCGTTGAGTCGTTGTTTTTCTGCTCTTCATCATGGTCATCATCGTCCGAAGATGCCCTTCTTCTTCTCTGTGGAGCAGAAATACAACATTCAGACAGAGGGTCAGTCACATAGCCACAAGATTATGAGTAAGGTTGGCAAAAGGTTAGATTTTTACACTCTCGTCCATTAAACCCAGCACGCACGCACACACACACACGCACACACACACACACACACACTGTCTGATATTACAGCTTTGGTGTAGTCTTGTCGGCTATTGTACTGATGCATAACCCCCCCCCCCCCCCCCCGTCTCTGTCTCCGTTTCCCCGTGGGTCGTACCTTTCTCGTTGACGGTGTAGATGGCCTCCATGCCGGAGTTGACGTGATCTGCCACATGGCAGTGCAACAACCAGCTACCCGGGTACAACGGGCGCATCTTCACTGTCTGGAAGGTGGCGGGGAACAAATCAAACACATCCGTACGCAGGGAGTCTCCCCCCAGCTGCAGGAGAAGGAGAGAGGAGAGGAGAGGAGAGGAGAGGAGAGGACCCTGTGTTGTTACCTTGTATTCCACACTGTGTCCTTGTCAGTGGGCTGAGTGTGTGCATAAGTGTGTGTGTGTGTGTGTGTGTGTGTGTGTGTCTGTGTGCATAAGTGTGTGTGTGTGTGTGTGTGTGTGTGTTACCTTGTATTCCACACTGTGTCCGTGCCAGTGTGCGGAGTGCATGTCCACCTCATTGCCCATCCCCATCAGATACCAGTAGACTTTATCTCCCACTGTCATCTCCAGACCAGGCAGGTTGGCATACACCTGCCCGTTAATACCTGTGTGAAGGAAACACACACACACACACACACACACACACACACAGGTATAAACATCCCCGTCCAAATGTATAAAGAAAACACATAACGTATATTAACACACACACACACACACACACACACACACACACACAGGTATAAACATCACCGTCTAAATGTACAAAGAAAACACATAACGTATATTAACACACACACACACACAGGTATAAACATCACCGTCTAAATGTAGAAAGAAAACACATAATGTCTGGAAAAGCAGTTTGAAAACAGTTTGAAGGAAGTGTAATTAAATGTGTGGTAAGAAGTATCACTGTTACCCATGTGTGATGAGAGAAGGCTACTCATGTTACATTACGTTTTCCTACTTTAGCAGAGACACGAAAAGGAACAGTGTGTCTTGAGCAATTTAGGGTTGAGTGCCTTGCTCAAGGGCACACTGGTGGTGTTCCCAGATGGGATTTGAATTTCGGTCACCAGGTAGCAGTCCTAACCCACTGGTCACAACTATTCACCAACCATATCACCACACCTATATATATATGTGTGTGTGTGTGTGTGTTTCTGACCTTTCATCATGTTGCTCTCTATGAAGGCCGGGTTCTCCTTGAGGTTCTGCGGTGGGTTCCTGATATGGGTTCTGATGTTCTCGTCCAGGTACCAGCTGTGGTTCTCATCGAACACCATGAAGAGCAGAGCAAACTCTTCAACTTCCTTCTTCATGCCCAGCGTCCGGGCCCAGCTCCGCCTACAGATCACTAGCGGACCAATCAGACCGCTGTACAGGTCCTGGAGGGGTTGAGGGAGCGGGTTAAAAAAAGTATAGACTTCATAACTAAAGAGAGATCAAAAGCCATTTACTTTGTTCACCAGGCATGTTTGTAGTCTTTTATTTTACTGAGTTGTAGTTTTTATAATAAACAGTCAGAAGCTCAGGGACTGATTTAGGTTCTGACCAGTCGTCCACTATAACTCAGTACCTGGCCGTGCCTGGGGCCTAAGATGTATTGTGATGTCATGAAAACGTCATAACAGTGTGTGTGTTAGCTGCCAGTGTGCCATTGAGTGCCGTGGTTACCTTGTCAACGTCCACGTCAGAGTAGTACGCTCCGACAGAACACTGCTCCTGCTCGGCGGTTGGTCCGGCCGTGTTGGCTATGTTCCAAACGTAGGTGTGGGTCTCTCCTGTCAATCAACAGATGATTTGTTTCCACGACAACTTTTTTTTTGGGGGGGGGGGGGGGGGTACTTTTTGAGAATTTCTTTGTTGGTTGAGTTCTTTGTTGAGTTGTGTGTTTTTTTCATATTTGCTGGGGATCTGACTT
>JAVQIZ010140689.1:0-14427 GCA_036023535.2 Galaxias brevipinnis | reverse complement strand
AAAGAGCAAGAGAACCGAGAGAAAGAGAGAGAGAAAGAGAGAGAGAAAGAGAGAGAACGAGAGCGAGAGAGAGAGAGAGAGAGAGAGAACGAACGAGAGAGAGAGAGAGCGAACGAGAGAGAGAGAGAGAGAGAACGAGAACGAGAGAGAGAGAGAGAGAGAGAGAGAGAGAGAGAGAGTTGAGGAGGAAAGGGGGAAATGATCAACGAGAGAGAGAGAGAGCTGTCGAGTGTTGAGCCAAATTATTCCAAATAATCCCATGCAATCCACCAGGCACTGGAATGTGGGCCAGGAAAAACAGGCCAAACACAGTATCCTGCTGGGATCTGCTCACTCAGATTATTCCTGATGTCCCTTTGTCTAAAATCAGCGTTTTTTCATTTTGAGAATAATTCAAATAATAGGTTTTTATAGATGCTAGGAAAGGTACTGTACTGTATTTGTCTTGGCGTACGTTTGCGTTTGTCTGTTTTTGACAAAACCAACCTTGCGTTGCCATGAATACAGACGTGTGAATATATGTTCCGCCATATCCCACCCCCCCCCGATCTACTTATCAATTACACCCCCATCATCACCGTCTCCACACGCGTGTGCGCGTGCATCATGTTTCCTCGTCATCCTCTTCTTCTCTGCTCTCCGAAGGCAGAGTCGATCGCTCAACCCGGTAATCGAGAATGACTCGGCCTGATAATTTCATTCCGCCGTCGGGCTGCGCCATTGATTTTGCCCAGCTGCCAGTAAGGTTATTAGCCATCGATTACAGCACATATGGAAAAGGCTGTCTTTGTCATAGAGAAAGCTTAACCACCCACTATACAACTGACTATACACTGCAGGTCCATGCCCGGCGGTGTGTGTGTGTGTGTGTGTGTGTGTGTGTGTGTGTGTGTGTGTGTGCGCGCGCGTGCGCACATTTGGGTGTGCGTGCGTGCATGCATGCATGCGCGTGTGTGCGTGTCATCCACCTTATGTGTGAGGTTCCATTGTGGTTCAGGATAATAAATGCATCACAAGTGCCGGTCCCCCATGCAGCCAAAGAGCTGCCTTTTATGACAAAGTGGCCTGATGTTTAGCGTCCCACCAGCACGGCCTGGCTAATGGCTGCAACCTCTGCTTAATGTCCTGACACTAATGAATTCTGGGAATGAATTTTTCGAGCTGAACAAACTGATAGAGAGAGAGGAGAGCAGAATTTCACCATAGATTAGGTTGCTCTTGTTAAATGGCTATTGTTGCTCTTATCTCGCTCCAGCCTGCTGTCCTGGTATTGCAGTATTCACAAACACACACACTCAGGTGCAAGTGTTTCGATGATTGCCACCACAGGGGATTGTTGATAGCCAGTCATATCTGCTAAATATCAATAAAGAGGTTCCAAAGATTGTAAGTCAATTTCAGGCATCCTCCGCCTTGCATTGTTTACCTAAGGTTTAAATCCCTTGTAAACGTCAGCATTTGAACTGTAGAGGGTTACGTGTGAGTTAGAGCGTGTGCTATTCAACACAGCCTGTTATGACCGTTTCTGCCAGAGTGACTAACGGGGGCTGGCTATTAAGCAGTATCCCAGAGAGACAGGACCTCACGCCAACCCTGCATCTTGTAGATAGAGCCTATTACAGTCCGGGTGCATGTTTGGCCTGGGGGCCATGGTGATGGAGACCCCGTGGTCGTCAGAGCAGGGAGGCAGGCTGCTCAGTGACCCAGAGTCAGACCCCCCTGGTCAGCCAGCCTCCCCCTGTCGTGTGCGGTGAACGTGTCCAAGAGGTCATCCAGGGTTATCGGCTCGGTAAAATGTTTAGGTATTCTGTTTTGTTATTGTTGTTGTTGTTGTTGCGTACTTCCTTGGTTTATTTCTAGTGACGACTTTTTATCGGAATCTGTGCAAATTAGGTCAAGGGGTTTGCTTTCTCTTTTCACTGGTGACATTCTAACACGGTGTTCTCTGCACAGGTGTCTTATCAAGGATTTTGAGGCACGCCCCTCAGTCACGCACCTGCTGGAGCACCCGTTCATCAAGCAGGCCCATGGCAAGGAGCTGGTGCTGGGACCGCAGCTCTCCACTCTCATCAAGGAGCAACATGAGCAGGGCTGCAAAACCAAAACCAAGTAAGTCTCAGAAATACCTTTTCCTTTTGCCGTAGCGTCTCCACATCGGAAACAAAGCACGCAAACATTTTACAAACACGCCTGTCGTCTCATGCAGAAGTCGGTTTTTACCGAGCGTCTCTAGCTGAGAGATGACACGAGTAGTGACGTATTACTTCTCGCCAGTAGGGGGCAGCGTATCATCTCCTATCCTTGCTCTAGCTTCTGTGTCGACATGAAGTAATGGGGAGTGCAGTGTATGATTAAGGAGAAGTTACGAGAGTGAGACTAATTTGTTAGGACCGATTGTGCTGAACAACCTTAGATTAATAAAAGCAAACGTATGCCAGTGGCTGCCATTGCAGACTGATAGGAGCGCTTAGTGCGGCTCATTCCACCACCCATGTTATTAAGCCCATCAAGGAATAATGGATGCTCTGTCTCTGTGATCGACTCTGTTTTGAAGTGGGGGCTACTCTTTAAACTGAACTGTGTCTGACGCAAATTAGTGAATCGGTTGTGGGTTTATTCCACGGGGCGGTTTTATAACACATTGTGCCGTCACCTACCCCTGAAATATCCACTGAAGAACGGAATGTCAAGGCCAACTATCTAGAGTAATGAAGGAGTTAAATTAATATATACTTTGAAGTTGTGCCAGATTTGTTCTCTTGGTCTCTCTCTCTCTCTTTCTCTCTCTCTCTTTGTGTCTGTGGGGGGGTGTTTGTGTGTGTGTTTCTCTCTCGCTCTCTGTGTGTGTGTGTTGGGGGGGGGTTGTTTGTGTGTGTTTCTGAGCGAGTGTGTTTATCCTGATCCAGAGTCCCTGGCCACAGTGAAAGGGGGATAATGAGATTAGCAGCTTGTAAGGAAGAGAACCTGGGCTTTCCTTGTTTAGTCCCTGATGGCAAAGATCAGCACTGACCACAGACATGAATCCCTCCAACAGAGGGAGAGAGACTAGGTAGGTGGAATTGTACAAGTGAGTGCCAGCAAGGCTTCACAGCCAGAGAGGGTGCAAGCTCAGGGCCTTTAGTCTTCTTAAGAGGGGATGTCTCGGCAGAACTAAGGGTAAGGATTTGCTGCTAAGCACCTTTACTTGCATTCACTGCACAGCGAGCAAGTTGATGTACCATGGCATAGGATATTTACCCTCCAGATATTCTGTTGGATTTACATTATATTCAGAATAGGAAATGAATAGGAATGCAACGAGGGAGAAAAAAATGCCTGACTTCACTTGAAGGGAAATACAGTTATTCCTCTTGTCCTATTGATTATTTATTGCAATAAAATATAAATGTTTCTAGTGAATGAGAGCATGTCATGTTTTATTGTTAAAGGAATACATGGGATTTTTGGTATGTCGAGTTTTGGTAAAGGGTGTGCTGAATTTATGGAAACAAATGTTTTTCCTTAAATTGAATTGTTCCTTATCTAGTTTATGCATTAGCACAATGAGAAATACATTTGTTTTCATATGCAAATGTTTACACACACACACACACACACACACACACACACACACACACACACACATAGTTCCCTCTACACGCATCTCTCAATGGGGGGTTTGCCTAGGGGGCTTGCCGGGCCCCAGAGAGTCAGCTGGCTATGTTTTGACCTCTGCCCAGCAAGCCTCTGTGGTAGAGAGAAAGGTCAAACGAAGATGAAGTGCAATCACAGCCGGGGTTAATGACACCGAGCTCCCAGGGGGAGAGCCTCAGACCCCCCCCCCACCCCCACCCCCACCCACCCCCAAGCAGCCTGGGGAAACAAATGGAGTTTCCATCTACACCTCTACATTATTATCACATTATCATGCCTCTTACATTGGGTCAGCTTAAAGCATGCAAAGTCAATATGATGGGCTTGGCTCCATACAGGCATGAGAGGATCAATACTCGTAAAACCCTCATCATCCAGAGCTGTCCTGACGATGATCTGGTCAACCTGGAAGTCTTGGACGAGGTAAGATTCCACGTGTTTATCTCCCCACTCATTGATTTCTGCTCGACCTAGAACAGCAACGTACGCATGACCTGGCCTACAGGGCTAACGGTGTGTGTTTGTCTACGTGCCTGCAGGAAACGATTATCAGCCGTCTCCAGAGAAGGTATGAGGAGCTGCAGATATACACCTACGTGGGCGACATCCTCATAGCGCTCAATCCCTTTCAGAACCTCAGCATCTACTCCCCACAGGTTCGTACCTGCCATGCTAGTCCAACAGTCAACCTGCGTGACAAGCTTTCCTTTGAACGTGTTGTGGCTGAGTCTGACTTTGTCACAAAGAGGAAGAGTTGACAGCATTTTGCTCTGTCTGATTTAATCCTGAATGTTTAGTTCTCCAAACTCTACCATGGGGTGAAGCGAGCAGACAACCCCCCTCACATCTTTGCCACTGCCGATGCAGCCTACCAGGGCATGGTGACGTTCTGCAAAGACCAGGTATAGTGGAGGGAATGGTCCTCTTCTTGATTTGGGGGCTGGGTGCACAGCAGTAGCTCGGCTATGTCCGGATGAATGAGACTCCCTGTATGTCCTTCTGCCTCAGTGCATCATCATCAGTGGGGAGAGTGGAGCGGGGAAGACGGAGAGCGCCCATCTGATTGTGCAACACCTCACCTTCCTAGGAAAGGTACTGTAGCAGTGTGTACGGGGAGTCCAACATGGCTGTTTAGATTTAGTGATTAATATAGGGTAATCTGAAGTATCTGTGTAACTAAAATATAATTTTTGGTTTGTGTTGCGTTTCAGTCCTGTCAGCTTCGCCGTATGTGTTGAAATATGTGTTGCTCGTAGTGTTGAGACAGGAAGATGAATGCATACATAGACGAGCCTACCGGTAAATAGATCAACCCAGGTCCTGACAGATAGATCTGTTGTACGCCCAGGCAAATAACCGGACCCTGCGGGAGAAGATCCTGCAGGTCAACCCCCTGGTGGAGGCCTTCGGAAACGCCTGCACCGCCATCAACGACAACTCCAGCCGCTTCGGCAAGTACCTGGAGATGAAGTTCACCCCCACCGGTGCGGTGATGGGGGCCAAGATATCTGAGTACCTCCTGGAGAAGTCCAGGGTCATCAAACAGGCCACGTAGGTGTTGGCCCGACAGACACACCCTTGCCTCAGGGTACACTCATCATAGGAACTCTGTAGGAGGGCTGAGCCTTCTGTTTGTGGTTTTACACACAGGGGAGAGAAGAACTTCCATATATTCTACTACATCTACGCTGGGTTGTATCACCAGGACAAGCTGAAGACGTTCCGGTTACCGGAGAAGGAACCACCCAGGTTAGGGTGACAGATCGGGCCATTCAAAGAACTATATTCAGACTATTTGACTTAGCAAATAGGGAACTGATCTTTTGTATTTTTAGGTACATTGAAAACCAACATGGTAAAGTTATGCAAGATATCGTCTCCAGTAAACCGTACAAGGAGCAGTTTGATGCCATTCAGGACTGCTTCCGCATCATTGGCTTCACTGAAGAGGTACTGCCATGCCTGCAAATCATATCTGTTGTGTTTATGCTTTTCATGATAGAACTGAAATATTTATTTTAGACCAATATCAGCAAGTAATACAACAATTCCTTATGCTATTACTACTGCTGTTATTTACAGGAAGTCAATTCTGTGCACTGTGTGCTGTCCGCTATTCTGAATATTGGAAATATTGAATTCACTGCCACCACCTCACAACACCAAACTGACAAGAGTGAAGTGCCTAACTCTGAGGCCTTGGAAAACGGTGAGACAAGCCGGCTTTTCACCAAGTGATATTTAGCAATGACATTTGTATATGTTAATGTGAAGTCACAAGTTAAAAAGCAAAGCTTGAGTAGTTATTTCAATATGTCGTTCAAGTGTCCTAACTTGCAGTGTAAACAGTGTCAACGTGGCATGTTGGAGTTTAAAGGCTTGTTCATAGGGTAATTGGTACGAAAAGTGCTAATGACATATCTGTAATAAGATTTGGCATTCCAGCCTCACTCAATGAATGTGCGGTGTCTTGTCAGCGGCGGCTCTTCTCAACATTGGGTCTGAGGAGCTCCAGGAGGCCCTGACCTCCCACTGCGTGGTGACACGGGGCGAGACCATCATCAGAACCAACACCGTGGACAAAGCCACCGATGTCCGCGACGCCATGTCCAAAGCTCTGTACGGACGCCTCTTCAGCTGGATTGTCAACCGCATCAACGCCCTTCTGCAGAACGATACAAATGTCTGGTGAGTGGGACCTGTCTGGCTCACGGTGTCCTTGGTGTACACATCAGTGTCTGGACCAGACACCCTCTCTGTGAAGCCGAAATGACCTTTAAGTTAGTCTGAGTGAAACAAAGAGCAAAGCAAACACAGAGAGCGGAATATCAATAGACATGTCCAAGACAAGAGAGAAAGGGGAGAGAAAAGGGGGTTTTAATAAATTTTTGATACAGAGTTGCGTGCCGAGAAAATATTATTCAGATGATTAAAAAGACTTCAGAGAGAGTGTAAAGGGTTGTTCATTGATCCAAAAGAATTCCCCTCATAAATGCGAGCGTACACTGTCAAGAAATCATTTGCCTCCGTCTCTGAGATGGACCAGTCCCTGCGTGCCTGTCTCCACTCCAATCATGTGCAGTGCTTCTCTTATTGCCATTAATAGCCTGGTAACTCAGGATAAAGGTGACCTTTACTTGCCGTATCTGTACGTAGGAGCTGGTCAAAGGACGTAGCAACTTCCAACTTGCGGGTATGAAATGCAAGATTGGTAGTCAATGTGAGATTTTTGAGCCAACTCTCAAATGAAATGTCTTCATTGCCTAGCAGAAGCTGGAGCAATAGCTGTTTTTATTGTTTCCATTGACAACAGGCTAGTTAACAATGGGCTACACAGAGCCATGGTCTCTGCCCATTCACCTTACGCAACTCTTTCCATTAAACGGAGATTGTTTGTACACCAGTTGGAGGGGGTAAAAAATACTAAATGTTTCATAACTTTGATTAATATTCCCTAACTTTGGAAGTAGATTATGATATGATAGTAGGCCATTTAGACAAATTATTCTGCATTTGGGTTGAGCTGGTATCATCATAAATGTTTTATCGGCTAATCTAGTTGCTCGGGATTTCCTCACACAGTTCCACACAAGAGTAAGTTTGTTTGTCCCCCTTTTCTCCTTTGAAGCGCTGCGGAGAGTGGCATGAATGTCGGAATCCTGGACATCTTTGGCTTTGAGAACTTCAAGAGGAACTCATTTGAGCAGCTCTGTATCAACATTGCAAATGAACAGATTCAATTTTACTTCAACCAGCACATATTTGCCCTTGAACAGGTGAGTATTTAGATGTGGTGGGGAAATTGTCCATAATCCTCACTCAAAAGCCTAACCATATATATATGCAGGCACAGCGACATAATTTGAAATGGAATTAACTTCATTGCACAGCAACAACCATGTTGTATGAATTAGGCCTGCATTCTTAGTTTGTGCTGTGCGTCTTCATAAAAAATCTTTCTGTTAATTATTTAAGCCTTGTTCATCCATATTGGAGAAGTGTCTTTATTTGTAATGGTATAGTATTATCCTGCTCATTGTTCCTTGATTCAATGAACTTGTTCATCCTGAAGCACAAGCACTCTTTGTTTTCATCAATATTGGCATTGTATAGACATTATGAACTTACACAATGATGCAGAAATGTATTAGGAATACGGTAGTGCCCATGTTGATGAAGAAAACCTTGCTATTAAGCTAAAGAATAGAATAAACATAATTACTGATATTTTTGCTTGTCAGAAGTCACCAAATAGTATTGTTCTATCCAGCAACAAAAGTACATTATGTGCTCATTTCAGTGGGTAAGTACTCTGGCAGGATTTCTCCTGGTACATTTCTAAAGATGTATTAGCTGCCTCCGATGCAGTGCTTAGTGGAAAAAAGGATTTGTAGATGGCGGGAATGTCTTTAATCCAACATTACATTGAAGCTGATTATTCCAAGTTAATGACTTAAACATGAGGACGGTTTAGAGCCATTGGTTCTGCTTTATTAGTAAAATGTATATTTAAATTAACTTTTGATCTAAATTAAACAGATGCAATAATATGATATGACTGGGTTATTTGCAAATTGAAATAAATTAGGAATTAGTTAGTGGCTCTATTTGTTTTTTCCAAGCTGGTCTGTATTATGTATTCAGCAAACTGAGTCTATTATAAACTTCAGCCATAGAAGTACAACTGCAGCACACTGGTTTTGTTGATTAAAAAATATTTTTTAGCCCAGATTGTTTAATTGGGTCATTTAGTAAAATTGTTAACTTTGGATTGTTCTATGTTGACTGGCTGCATTTAGATGGAGTACCAGAGTGAGGGGATAGATGCCAGCCTGGTGGAGTATGAGGACAACCGGCCCATCCTAGACATGTTTCTCCAGAAGCCCATGGGCCTGCTGTCTCTGCTGGATGAGGAGAGCCGCTTCCCCCAGGCCACCGAGCAGACCTTAGTGGGTGAGATATGGCTGTTCCAGCACTGCATGGCACATTCTACCTCCTGTAGGCCACAGTCAGACTCCTCTAAAAGCTTCTTATACTATGCTCCACATATTGTAGTACTAGTTATGTGATACATTATAAACAACAGTATGCCTTCTACTGCATTTAAACGTGGCATTACTCTCTTACAATCTTCTCAAACTCTGAAAAGGGCCTAACATGAGATATAGTACATACTGAGTCTTTCCAGGTTTAACCAAAGCACCTTTTCATTGAATAGTTCATGTTAATTAATGCAAAAACTTGATTTTCTTAAGATAAATTTGAGGACAATCTGCGTTTCAAATATTTCTGGAGACCAAAACGTGTGGAGCTTTGCTTCGGAATTCAGCATTACGCTGGAAAGGTAGGGCTGTTGTCCATTTTCAGTGTCCTTTTTGAATTTATTGGCGTTAAGGCAACCCGTTGTTAAGAATGTTAATCTTGCATATAGAATGTCTAAATGTTCATGTATGTATATAATGTAGTAAAGATGTACTGTGTCATGTGCTCAGGTCCTGTACAATGTGAATGGATTCCTGGAAAAGAACCGAGACACTCTACCGGCAGACATTGTTGTGGTGCTGAGAACTTCTGAGAACAAACTTCTGCAGCAGCTCTTTTCAAGCCCATTAACAAAAACAGGTAAAGTACAGGAAGTTTTATTTTTCTGCTTATAGGGTTATGTGGTCTTGGATGATCACATACAAATTCAGGAACGTAATTCTACCACTGGCCTAAATTTCACACAATTTGAATGGAACCGTGAAACTTTTCATACATAAACAATTGTTGACACATACAACAGTGCTCGAGCAGGTCTATTGTCTCGCTGGTGCCTGGTGTTGTTCTCGCCTCCGTGAATGTTCAGGTAAGTAGGTTTTCTAAAGACGTCTTCCCCAATAGGCAGCGTGGTGGTCCCTCGCCGCTCCCAGCCTCTATCCATGGGTGGATAAATCTCCACTCTCTATTATCTCCTGAGAGGCTCAGCTCTATTCTGCACAGGGCTCTGTTTTTATTTTCACTAAGCTGTCCCTCTTGGTTTCCCGCTGCTCAGTGCTATCTCCAGATTGTGGGTGCAGCGGGATATTTTTGCGATAAGGTTTCTAAATACCCCGGGGATATAGAGACGGTATTTAGAGATCACAAAGGCAACTCGTCTTCTCCTCTTCTCTGTTAGGGTAAATGAGGATGGTGATATGAGGCCTCCTGGTCACTAGACTTAGCCGGCATGCTAATGGAGGGGCTCATTTAGCACATTCCCCCTTCCAGATATATATATATTCTTAAGTCCTATTATGTGCTTTGACTCAGTTTGAGTAACTTGTAAAAAAAAATTGATGCTTTCCGTTATGCTGGAGTTAAGAACGGCTTCATCCTACAAAAGGTAACTTACTCTAGTCTCCATTGGAAATCCACATGCTCTCTCTCTTTACACTTTCATTGAAGGCAGAGCAGGGGTTTAACCTACAACGTACATTTTTTATTTTTTCAAAGGAAGGCACTTTTGAAAATAGAAATGGCTCCCCGTTGAACCATAGTTGGAGGAGGCACCGTATTCTAGAGTAGAACTTGGAGAACCCGAATGATTGCAGACCATTGGCTGCTTGTGACACGTTGCCATCTCAAAACCTCTTCAGTAGCTAGTAAGGCATGGTCTCAACTGCAGTTGCAATGTGTGTTGGCGTGTGCATCCGTTTGACATAAGGATGTTTAACGTTTGAAGTAGTTGTAGTGTTGTTACAGTGTGATTTCGTTCTGAGTCCTTTACTTCATAGTGGATGACAGTTCAGTGGGTGTGGATACTCACTTGTTGTCTTATCCTGTCAGTTCCATCTCCTTATTTGGACCATGTCCTCAGTGCGCCCCAAGTCGCCCTGGTGATTTAGAGTTATTTCGAATCGGAGGTCCTTTCCTTCTGACACTTCATGAAACTTTAGATAATCACACAAGATAAAAGGCTGTGGGACAATATACTTCTTATCAACTGGGCAAAGCTGCAGCTCCCTTTTAAGTAAGAAATAACATAGAGGAATTATAATTCTATTCTTCAGGGTAAAATCTGGAGGAATTTAATTAGCATTTTAGTTGATGTTATAGATTCACTGTTATCTGTGAAATTACCGTTATCTGGGCTATCTGATGGAAATCTGTTCCATACGGAGGGTTTCCCTCAGCTGGGCTCTGGCTCTGAGTGGCACATGCTGGTGTGGCCACTAGGTGTCACCCTTGGAGATCATCTGCATGACATTGAGATCAAAGTGGGAGAGTGTGTCTGGCGCAAAACACAACTCTGCCCGATACTTTTATCTTTGTTATCAAATGCGAATATCAAATTTCAATCAGGGGCAATTCAACAAGAGGAAATGAATTGCGGTTCCAGTTAGACTACTTTTATATCAGGTTCAAAATAGTTTTAAATTGTTCTAAGAAAGGGAGTACATCTTTCACAAGACTATGCTTTGCATCTCCAAGCCCAGATTGGAAATGAACTGGGCTGAATATTGATGAAGGGAAATTTCAAAGGCATGACACAGTGTCTTGAGAATGGCTGGGAACAATGAAAGAGCCCTAACATTAAAAGCTCCCCAGCAGTGAATGGTGGGGCCACTTGAGCCCTGTAGAGGCTGGGTGCTTGAGGCCTGGACATGTGGTGGGGTTTTGTCAGAGGAAATGGGATGTATTTGCATGGACAAAGTCCTGGGAGCCCGGGTCTTTCCCAGATCAGTTGGATCCCCAGTGTTTGAATTGGCTGAGTTCTATATAGGGCCCAACAGGGCCTGCGCAGCCTGCGGTCACTGTCACTGTCTGACGATACCCAAAGGGCTGGTTGGCTCTGCTGCTGTTTGAGCACATAATGCACCCACACCTTATCACAACACATCCTCTGGGTATGGGGATAATGTGTCCTCAAGAGTCTATAGAACATATCAATGTTAAAGAATTAGATTTAGAAAGGGTGTTTGTACTGCACCGATTGTGCGGTGGTGTTGCTGTTTGTTGATGTCAGTATTCCATCTGCGTTCTTGCTGCTAATATGCATGATGCATTTGTTGCATGTACATGATCCATGATGTACATTGAAAGAAGAAGAAATACATTTTCTGCCAGATGTGTGCATATTTTGAATCGTAAGGTACCCTGAGCTTATTCATGAAAACATGAAAAGTGAAGAGCAAGTCAGATGCTTGAAATGATATCAATTAATATTCATGCCGGTTAAGTTTAGCGCTTGCTAAGTAACGCATGTACTGTTTAGAAGGCCTAAGACGGCAGATTTTTAACGCTTATGAGACTAATCCCCTGTGTGTCGATGGGCAGGGATACTAAATTTAGCTATTTCACTTTTTAGCAGTAATGCAGTAAAACAGGCAACTTCCTCCGACTGTTACAGTACCACATGAGACCTTCTCTTGTATATATCTTTACCCCTACATTTCCCTGAAATTCCCCTGTCATATTCTTTTTACTTGACAGTGCAGTCAAGTTAAAATAACTTTAAAAATATGTAAAATCCTAAACATGTAAGTCAAAAGTTTCAAGTGTATGTATAAAAAATCTAAAAAGCTACATATTGCCTCTACGTCTTCACAAGCCAGAGAAGCTCCAGTGTGCCTCTCTCTTCATGTGAAGAGTTTCTCCTGTGAAACAATGACATCCTTCAGCCAGCGGTATGACACATTTTGCTCTTTGTTCTCTCCCAGTGTAAAGCCTTTCATCCCAGTGGGCTCATTCCACTGGGGTTCAGCAGGGTGCCTGCCCGGGCCCTTTGCACTACCAGACAGTCTATACAAGAGACATATACCAGGGCATATTTATATTAACATTTTACACCTAATGCGGCTAGTAGAGAATGTTTTGAGTCAGCAGTGGGATTCTGTTGTTGCTCCACTTCAATAGTTGCAAGACCTAGCACTCCTCAAGTCACATGGGTAAAACATCCTTTGATAAATGCAACACTGGTGTTGTGTCACTTAAAGCCAATTACACCATGCGTTTTGTGATTGATCTGCTCTGACAGTAGTGGATGGTATTTAAATCAACAGACCCCGGAGTCATCTCCGGGCATAAACGGTGGTAGCTAGGAGGGGGCTGGCGAGGGCGACGGGCGTTCTGGAGGCTATAATCTCATTTGCTTGGTTGCTGAGTTGAGTTTCTGGATCGCATGCGTTCAAAACGAGAGTGGGAGAGAAGGAGAGATATCCAGCAAGCCCTTGCTCACTCAGCTCTAGGAAGGCTGCTCTCCCTTACAACTTTGATTGTCCCCCATGTCGACAGCTCGATCCACAGCTTCAGAAGTACAAGGCGCACACTGGCACTCATAAAAGCATGTAGGGAGGTGTCATATTGAACGCGGGATTGCTTTTTAATCCGGGGCACATTGACTATTCTTGTCAATAGGGCCCCAATACAACTGCCAGCTTGAGCTTTTTTTTCTATAGGGTTCTTGCTGGGCTTAATTTTCAAAGTGAACGCACAGATGCCAAGGGAAGGCTTTTGCTTTTCCAGCCCCCCCCCCCCGCCTTCTGATATGGTGTCTATCCTGGCATGCCAAGAGTAACACGCGTGAAGCAAAAACTGATCGGTGGGATGCCCCTGCACGGCTGTCTCTGTGAGACAGGATGACACGATGGTGAGCGTTACCCCTCACTCTCTCTGCTCTCTCACTCTCACAGTACCTCTGCGTATTAACCAAATATCCATACAAACATGTTGATGACATGATGACTCATTAACACTGAGAACAGACATGCATATAAGAGATGGGGTGACTTTTTACTGGCTTTAACCTGAGAAGGGTGAACTGGAGAATGATTGTCCAATATGAAAATAAAATAAAATAAAACCCCCATCCGTTTCCAACATCGTCTTCTGGCAAATCAAGCTTATTCTGTCGAAACCCCCACTGTTTGTTCTGGAAAGATAATCATCATCCACAACCCTGGGGTTTTAAGATCTGTCTGGCATTAGCAGGACCTCTCTGGTATCTAGATGAGACGGTTGGCTTCTAGGACCGGACATCACAGGTGTCGGCTGCCACGTCTCTGAAGGGTAAGTCTTTGAGGAGACTGATTATTAACCCTTTCTCTAATCACCTTGTCAGAGGGGGATAGGGAACCGCACAGAGAATGAATTAATGCCAGCCACCTAGGAATACATGTAGAAAGCGTTGAGTGTCCGTTAGCGAGGCTTAGGTACAACTGTCATGGCTTCCCTCATCACAGCGCAGCCCCTTCATCTCCCCTTGATGGTGTCACGGAAGTGAGAGGCGTGAAAGCACAGTGACACTCCACGGGCCCGTTCCACCCGCCGCCACTAATTCATCATGACAAATGTGCTCAGATGATCTGGCCCAGCAGCACTAATGGGGAGAGGAGCGAGTCCTCTTCATTTGCACAAGACCCTCTCCAATTAATCCAGCCAGCTTTACTCTGGGGCTAATTGGAGCGGGGCCCTGCCTGTGCTGTGGTAAGATACCTGACACTGTTAGCTCCCGCTCTCCAAGACCCAGAGCTCTGGTGTTTTCTTTTGGGGCTGTATTTTTCTGCTTTTAGATCCAACCAGGGAGCCCCGCTCCAAAGTGTGTTAATTATTATACATAAAATGGCGTTCTAATATATTTTAAACAAACACGTTTTTTTCCTTATGCCCATGTTATGCTTATTTCTGGTGAGGTTTTTTAGATGTAGAAACTGATTGGATATCTTTGAAGCGAACTAATGTTGTGTGTGTGTGTGTGTGTGTGTGTGTGTGTGTGTGTGTGTGTGTGTGTGTGTGTGTGTGTGTGTGTGTGTGTGTGTGTGTGTGTGTGTGTGT
>JAVQIZ010140686.1:0-10276 GCA_036023535.2 Galaxias brevipinnis | reverse complement strand
CCCCCCCCCCCCCCCCCCCCCCCCCCCCGCTCTCGTATCAGGCTCAGTATCAGAGCATCCCGATACCTCACTGTTTCTCCCCCTTGATCAGGCAGACTGAGTCAGGCAGGCTTTGATCTCTCCCCCTCCGACGCTGAGATACAGTAGGAGGGGCTGGGCAGCGGCAAGAGTTTAGGCCTGTTTTTCAATATCAGCCCGTGATTATTCACATGCCGTGATTGCATAACAGCTTGGAGGGAAAAGAGCGCCGAGCCTAAGCCGTTATTATAACCAATCTGAGGGAGCATTATGGACGTTTCCCCGGCACAACAAACGCTTAGAGCAATAATAGTGATTATCATTATCTGTTGAGGGACTCGCTCGACGCAAATTGGTTCTAAAATGCCAGCAATTGAGTGATGCTTAGTTTTAAGGGGTCAAGAGGAAAGTTTTTGCGGGGGCTTTTCGAAATAAAAAGCCTTGGCAAAAAAAAAAATGGTTATGGAACTCAATTTGATATATTTTCTTTTCGTCGAGGCGAGGCAATTAGTTTCAGAGGCTAGTGAGATTTGGGGGAAGGGGCCGTGTCCTGACAGGGTTCACTCGCTTCGTCTACAAACGGCTGACACCGGCAAACCTTAACTATTGTCAGCGTCAGCACGGAGCAGACAGAAAGACGTCAACGAGGAGCGAGCGCTTTCCCGCTCTCATACCTGCGTGCCAATTCACTTAACCTAAAGCGCCCGCATGCAAGATCCCCCGGTTTGGTGAACGCTTCGATGTGTTATTGGGTATAAAAAAATAAGTCATAGGCCAGCAGGAGAAAAGTAGAGATAAAGCTAGATAAAGCTAATAATTGACTGTGTCAATACTGCCAGTCTGGCAGATAGAATCGCTCTGCCCAGGTGTGACTTTATGTGAGCATTAAAATGGCACATTAACACCCTCTATGGGGGTTTCCTACAGCAGCAGAGAGCTAGCTACGAACGTGGGGGTAGGGCAACGGGGAAATGTGACTTCATAAAAATACCAGCCACCGCGTTCATCTCCTGATTATCAATTTGGGTGAGATTTCACGTCGGGGAACAAATCACTTTTATCTATTGAAGTCTAGCGATCTGCAACTCCACGACAAACATGAATCCAACGCCAGATTGGCAGTAGTATGTAGTAGCATGGCTAGATCTGGGAACATTTTCCATAACCTCTGCCCTTCCTCATAATATGTTGCAATGTGATGTAAAGGTCAAAACTAGAGGGGTGTGTGAGCCCTATTTTGTGCTCCTCTGACTATAGGTAAATACTGCTGGTGTTTTGAGAAGGGAATAAGAGTTGACCTGCTGGCACAGCCACGGGGAGCAGATTAAGCTGCAAATCCTCCTGAGGGGATACAGAGAGAGGGGGGGACGTAGGGAGGACAGGGATGGAGGCAGGTTTAAAGGAGAAGACAGGCAAAGCAGGGGAAGTGGGTGGAGGCCTGAAGGCGAAGAAAGAGATAAGAAGAGGAGAGGCGGATGGCAAAAAAAGAGAGGAGAGGTGTGAATCCTTGGGTTATTGGATTTCCTGACCTGGCCAGTGGAGGGCGTGAGGATGGATTGGCCACAGTGGACCACCGGAGCAAGGGAAGGGATGGGGAGAGAGAGAGAGAGAGAGAGGCAAGGGCAGACGAGAGAGAATATCAATGACCAGCTAGAGACGTGTATGGATTTCTCCTCCGTCTCCTGGAGACCTGGAGAAGTTTACACCAGCCCAACAATGGATCGAACTGGAAGAGAAAAAGTGCCTGCGGATCCTCCCTGGGGAACATTACGCTTATGCATGAAAGGCTTCTTTGAGGGTTAACTTCGTCTCACAGCTCGTTGTTCAATGCCTCGCTCTCGTTTTCATCTTTCCCTCTTCCCGCTCACAGCTGTGAGCGCAACAGAAGATGGTGAAAGCAAAACAGAGAATATGACATAAATGTAAGAAAGCATAAATCACAGACATGGATGAAGCTAATAACGTAAACTTAGGAACGAGTGTGGGTATTACAAAGTGGATTTCTGTATATTTATTGGCCTTCACAAATATTTGCATAATTCCAATTATGGTACAATGACACAGTTGCTGATGCTATTTGTGCTGACGGTTAATACCATCAGCATAAACAAAGGAGTGTCTAATTGATTCCCCGACTTGGTGTGCCACAGTGTGCATGTCTGCAGCCATACAACATACAAAAGAAAAACTGATCTGGCCATGGACTATGGGTCTACAGTAGAGCTGAAAGTCCTAAAATAGACGGGAATGGCAATGAAACAATAGAACATAATAGAAAACCATATCATTTAAAAGGGCAGAATATAATAGAAAAATAATCGAATGGAATTGAATAGAATTGAATAGAGCTGTGTGGGGAGCACTGGCTGTGATGGGAGATAATGTGTAAATCAATAAGCCCGGTTGTAAAACTCCAGCTAAGCCTTGTCAGCCCAGCTGGGGGTAAGCTACCTCGCAGCAGCCCCTGAGTCTCATTACCAACATGGGTGTTACAGGGGTGTGTGTGTGTGATTGTGTGTGTGTGTGTGTGTTAGCACGTGAGAGAGAAGAGAGAGGGAGAGAGAGAGAGAGAGAGAGAGAGAGAGAGAGAGAGAGTGAGATAAACTATGTGTGTGCACGTCTGCTTCTTAACAGATCCAGGGTGAAAGGTAGTGAGGCTGACGTTCTGAGGGTGTGGAGAGTGAGGCGGTGCAGGGTGACGTGGGAGGAATGGGGGGGTCTGGAGCCCACAGCTGCCCCCACCACCACACCATGTCCCCAGGTTAGGATCTGTGTGTAACCGACCCTAGGACAAGGGGCTCATATGTCTCACTGCTTTCAAAAAGGATGTGGTGCTGAGAAAACACACCCTGCAGTCATACTGTGCAAATACTTGAGAGGTCAACAAGGACCACCTTGACTATTCTATTAAACTATTTCAGACTCAGAACCATTTTTTTACATGGCTGTACTGATCATGTTGTACTAATAACAACAATGTGTTCTTTGATGATAATAATAATAGTAATTATGTCGTACTGCTAAATAGGATTCATTTTATTGTAATAATGAATTACACATTTAATACACTACAATCCAATACAAATGAAATCCAGTAATTCCATGTCAGAGACATGCCAGTTAAGGACAACATTGCAGGGATGTTTGACTGGATCACACTCGGCATTTTGAACGAGAACAGTGGCTTGGGCAGACATAGAGAAGGAGACGGAGCAGAAAAACTCTGGGATGAGGCGAGAGTCCTTGGCTGGCTTTTTATATGCAGGGCCGAGCTCCTCCTTAATCCACGCATACTCTGTGGCTCTCCAGCGCTGTGCCCCATGTATGTCATACCCTTAAGAAGGCAAACAATGGTTATCCTTCACTCTCCTCCCGCTCACCTCTGCCGAGGCATTATCCTCCAAATGCTGAGGAGGAACGGGAACCCACAGACACACACCCGGATGTACACACTCGTTCGCATGGCGCCTTTCGCGTGCACCGGGTCCTTCCCTCTTCGCGGAAAATGCACTGTGCACAAACCTGCCAACACTGCACGTGACGAAATGAGAGAAACCACGACGGAAAAAGAAGTTTTCTAAGCAGAGAAAGCCCTAGTTCACTTTCACTTGTTCCCGTGTTTGCACAGGAGGGATTTTCAGCTAAGCCCAACAACTTAACAGTCAGTGAGTTTAAGCTAAGGTGCTCCACACTTTCTATTCCGCTGCATAAACACTCAATATATGCTAAGCCTCATTCTCTTGGCGTGCATAATGTTGGTCAGATCTTGCTGTGGCGGCCTCCCGCGGACCGGCGCACACAACACCAGCCTGCTTACACCTTCTGCCAATAGCTGGGAAGGAAAATCAATATGTCAATACACACTGCAAATGTTGGGTCTTGACTTTGCGAGGCGATGTCTGCTTGTCTCGGCAACTTTTGTCCGGCGCGATAAAAAGGACAGGCGCTCCAGCTGTCCCCAAGCACACCGGTGGGGTCTTATGAAAGGGGGACGCAACGACACCCGGACAACGTGTTCGGTTGGTGTTGGGGACGGAAGACGTACGTGGTCGGCCGTCGTTTGACCTTGGAAGAGCCAAAAGAGGTCCGCCGTGGCGCCACCACGTCCCTCAGCGAATATTGCCAAGAGCTACAAGGTTCTATTGAGCGAAGTGAACGGACAAGCCAGGTGATGATTCACGTCATTTCTGTTTGCAATTTTCCTTAAATATCTCATGTTTAAGCCTGATGGAGCGTGACTGTGTGCCAATAGATCAATGCAGAATAATCCCCTGCATTATCTACCCCATATCTATAGCTCTTACCGAGGTGGAGGAGCTGCGCTGGACTGTGTGATTTTAAATGGAGGTCAGAGTGTCGAGAGGGCTTACCAGGGTAGCTTTCCAAGGCCTGTATTAATGCATGGGGCTCAGAGGAGCAGGCAAATAGGGGGAATGAAGGAGCTCCGGAAGGAGCAAGGGCAGGAGCCCAGAGACCCCTGACTGTCTCTACAAGAGATCTACTTGAGTGTGAGAACTTAATACACCTTCATCCTCCAAAGAGAACCACGCTTGCCTAGACATCAACGCACAGAGACGAACCAACAACCTCGCTCACACGCTTTAACTCGCTCTATGGCCGTGCTTTACAATGATTGTGTGAATCGGA
The DNA here is from genome assembly GCA_036023535.2 of Galaxias brevipinnis. Taxonomy (NCBI): domain Eukaryota; kingdom Metazoa; phylum Chordata; class Actinopteri; order Galaxiiformes; family Galaxiidae; genus Galaxias; species Galaxias brevipinnis. Next base: position 5,611 of record JAVQIZ010140686.1, on the reverse strand, counting down.
AATAATCACAGTTATTATGACACTCTTTTTCTTCTCCTGATGTTTTTCTGCTATCGTTTGCCATTTTTAGTGGACTAGTGAGCGAGCAGCACACAAAGCCACTGTTGACATGAGGCACGGGAACATTTTCTCACAAATACTGAAGGCTAACTCCTTTTACGCCTTGTGAAGCATGTGAGCAAAGCCCCTGAAGCTGTTTCTTTATATAACAGCTGGTGTCACAGATCAATAAAGTTAGATTATTTTTGAAACATCACCAGGAGCAAGGCAGACCTGCATTAATATCAGAATATATGACTTTCAAATAAGCAGCATATATTTACCATTTCAAACAGAGACTGTTTTCTCTCTCGTCACCTATCGGCATATTTTGACAAATAACACGCATAAACTTTCAACTGTGCGCTTGAAATTCAGATTATTTAGATGATATTCCCTCTTATCATACACTGGAGCAATGGGGACAGTTTGATCTGCCAGGTCGAGGTCTAGCAGCGAGAAAAACATCAAGATGAAAAAGGCAAAGTATGAAATGAACAGCCTTAGTGAATCCGCTAAAGGTGTAATTTCTGCCTGAATTCAGTCCAGCTTTGTTATTTTAGACTGGAGCTGTATTTTCCTAGCCTAGCTTCAGGTTCTGATTGGATTGAATTTTGTGCTTTTTTAAAAATCTCATTAACAGTATTTTCGTGACTGAAAGTATTCTTAGTCAACATATATTGATTATTGGCCCCACAAACCTATGACAGAAAACATAATCAATCAAGATGAAATAGGGTAAGCGAGGGATTTCCTTTGTTGATTCACAAATTACTGTAATCGTTAATAAACATGAAAACCTCAGCGACAATATAAATTGATCACGTAAAATAGGGAGATTGAGTATACACAGGGAAAAGCTGGATACACTACATAAAAATAGATAGTTAAATATCCCTTGAAAGGAGGACACACTTCATAAATACACACACACACACACACACTCACACACACAGGTGTTTTGATTAGCAATACTCATTATCCTCAGGTCGTTAGAAACCAAGACAGCACATCAAGTTAAATGGCCTAGGTTAAATGTATCTTTGTTTCAGCAACATAACCACCTATTCAACCAATACTTGATTGTGCTCTCTGTCCCCCAATCTCTCTCTCTTTCCCGGTCTCCACATCTCTCTCTCTCTCTCTCTCTCTGTATAATATATACTGTGTATATATATATATATATATATATATATGTATGCTCTGCATACAAAGCTGTTCCACCTACAGGCCCAAAGACAACCCAAATCCCACTCTCTCCCCCAGCCCCCACCACTAAGTAAAATGTAATCAAATTATAATTCAATTATGGAACATTAAGTCATTCCTTCTACTTGAGCAGCACAATATATAACATTCCAATATTGTTGATACAAATTCTCATTGATTACAGTAAATAGTGGTGGGTACCCTGCGATAGCCCCCACCATTCACCAGCCCACACACACAAAGATATGCAGATTGGCTGGTGGATTCGCCTGAAAGATAAATCAACAATTAGTGCTCACTGATGCTAGGGAAATATTTATCCTGGACAATAAACAGTGCGTGCGTGGCCAAGCGGCCATATTGGGAGAAGTGACTGGGGAAAAGGAACGCCGGTGTTCCGTGCTCCTCTCGGCGGCGCTGGGCAAACAGATGGAGGCAGCGAGACATGCAGTCGCCATCGGCTCACCGCTTTGTCCCAGTGAGTCTACTCGACGTACAGCTCGATCGTGACACTCTTTGATTGTAGTCACTCTCTCAGTCCATCAGCACGTTGATTGCCCCTCAGTGCAGCCAACGATCAGGGCTGGGTGGGGAGGGGATGAATCACCCCGGCAGCCGGTCATCTGTAGGGTGGCGGCGGCCTAAGATCCAGCTACTAGCAATGTGGACATGAACAAGGTCCACGGGTTAGCTGGCATCAATCAGGTAGTATTACCACTGTGGGGGGGTTTGTATGGTTTCATCAGCGCTTAATAGAAGATGGCAAGACATCTTTGATGATACAGAACTGAGAGATAGTAGACTTGCCATACCTCTCCATCGCTATCTGTCTCACCTGCTGTTCAAGCCTTCATTTTCTGAACTCCCCAGAGACCGGAAAGTGGCAGCTTCGCTCAAGTGCTCTAATTGGCTGTTTTCAAAGCTCTGAGGAGTTTAAGGACTACAAATACCAAAAGTGAAAAGTGAAAAGTGAAAAGTGATCAAAAAGTAAAGGGTGGGGAAAAAAACCATCTAGCGTTGATCTTATCTGCTCATCACACATTCATATTGCGTAACATGGATAGATTCGTTTTTGAACCGCAATGGTAAAAAAATCGAAAAGGAACCCAAACAGCAAGCTGTTACTGAGTGAATATCATATTTTCCCTCAAGTAATAATGTGTGTGGAATCGTTGAGACGCTAACAGCATTTCCCTCCTGGCAAAGATCAGACTGAGACACTGAGAGGCAGATCAGTGGAAAACTCTCCGGGGATGATTCTCTCAGAGTCTAACTCTCAATAACACCATCACACAGAGACACACACACACACACACACACACACACACACACACACACACACAATCTCCTACCCCCCATACACTCACAAACACGTACACAGAAATACAATCTGACAACAAAGCCCCGCAAATAAACACATGTAAATAAAAAATAAAAAAACATAAACACACGCATATGAGTCAAATCACTGCGGATCTCTCTTATTTACACTGTATAATCAGCGTGAAGGGCCCCGGCGACATTGCAATTAAGACCAATATTACCATAAAAACAATCATAGTGTATATTCTCACACCAGAAAGACCCATCTAATTGAATCCATCTCCTCTCAGATGATGGATTCACCTTCCGTCATGGTGGAGCCAGAGTGATTTCCATGCTGGAGAAATTGGCTTTTATAGCCTTCCTTATCTCTGCTGCCTGCCTGCCTGCCTGCCTGCCTCACTGCTGCTGCTGCTGCTGCCTCTCCACTCATCTGTCGGCTCTGTCAGAACACTCTCTTTCTCTCCTGCTTTCTCTCTATTCATCTCTTTCTCCTCTCTCTTTCCCTCTTTTCTCTCTCTCCCTCCATCTGTCAGTCGACTCTCTCTGTCGGTCTGGGCTCTCGTTTTTTTTTTCTTACGCTTTAACTTCTCTGTCTGTTTCTCTCTTACACCCGCTCTGTCATCTGTTTCTTTCTCTCTGTTCAATTTCTCGGAGTGTTTTGTTCAGTCTCTCTGCCTCTCTATTCCCCCCCCCCTCTCTCTCTCCCTCTCTCTTTCTCTCTCTCTGTGGCTCTCTCCCATTCCCTCAATTCTTCTCTCTCAAGCCATAACGTTCCGTTCTCCACCCAGAAGAGGAATGATGATAATTGGCCATTTTGTGCTCAGACAGCTGCTAACAGGAAAGCTGTAGCTCCAGCGAGGTTGGCTGGCTCTAACCTCTGGAACAGGGTGCCACTAATTGATAGAACCTGATAAGTCTTCATGTCTCTCGCCAACTCCCCACACTGCTACAGCCATGCACACACGCACTGTTGACAAACTAGCCAAATGACAGAAATATTTACACCTCATACACGTACACATAAACATGCACGTCTGTACTGCGTACTGTACACAAACACACACACACACTCCATACTTACACACACACACTGAATTCTCTCTGTCTCTCTCTCTCTCTCACACACACACACACACACACACACACACACACACACAGACACACAGACACAGACACACACATAAATGACCTTTGTCTCTCTGTCTGGCCCTGACCTCCCTGTGACTGTTCGGAGTCTTGGTTGGAGCCAGAGCAGACGTATGTCTCCTATACAGAGATTAAAATGCCTCTTATCTCCCCTCTCAGAGGCTTTAAGCAAGGACGCTTTGCTCTGCTGAATAATGTATGAGAAGGTTCCACTTGACTTGTAGCTTTTAATTTAAACCTCACCATTACCAACTTGTTTCAGTTAGATATCTGGCAAGGCTTGTGAAGAGGCTTGCCGGTGAGGGAGACTGCATTTTTTTTTGATTGACCAGCACAAATGTGTTGAGCAAATGAAATAATTTCATAGTACCTTGATGGAAAAATCGAGCAATGTAATGGAGTTATTGGAGCTATTGTGTTGAACAACTTAGGGGCATGCTGCATTATATTGTATCAAGGAGATCCAATCGATGCCTCGAAAAACCTTAATCACATCTTACTTTAATGATAGTATCGCCTCCTAGGTTTCATTCCTCACTTTCACCAAATTACTTTTTGGGCTCCGGCTGTATTTTCTCGCAATGTGTCTGGGGGCAGCCATTTTAGTCATGGCCCATTGATTGACACAGTAAGCAGGCTGGATCTCACAGGAGGAGAGCCCTTTGGATGAATCTCTGCCATTATTGCACTTGTACTCCAGCTCTAGCTACATTACTGTGTCCATGCTGTACAGTTAAAGGGGGAGCCATCTTGGGGTTGAACCACGGTCAGAGAAATCCCCTCTGGCTTTGGGAAAAGTACAAGTAAGTGATATTCAGTCCTGAGTCGACTAGTCTTCAACGCTCTTGGAAATATTGTGCACATTTCTTATTCTATATTGATTGGCCTTAACAACAGCCTCAACAACTTTTTTCTGTTGCGGCTTTTATAACCACTGGAACTAATACATGAACAAATGTGTGCTCTCTTTCATTTTGCAATATCTTAAAAGGCTGCTCCACACAAATTCTTCTCTGTCAGGTTCTCTAGGAAGAGTTAAAGTGCCATCATGTGGCCATGACACGGAACTACATCCACCAGCACTCCCTTCCAAAACGTGCAGTAAAAAAAGAAAAAAAAGGTCTACACTAGAGAACTATTATCAAAATCGTGGAGGGCTTATCATAATAAAATGCTTTTATGTCCATGTTTCATTACAGGCATAATGTAGAGATGAAAGATTCAGCTATACACGCCACGATAGATAGGGAACCAGTCAAGCTGTAAGGAGGAGACAGTTTCTAGAAGCTCCATTGGGTGTCTCTGCTCACCCATAAGAGAGCCACGGCAAGCCCATAACCTACAGCACTTACTCACACCACCACCACCGAGAAGGACAAACAGGCTACTTTGACCGTGTGTGTCCGCTACTGTGTCTCTACACGATTCAGTGTGATTTTGGGGGGTGGAAATTGATTTTGAATCTGTGGAGGTAGAGTCTCGGAGGGAAACCTATCATGTGACTCATTCTGGTAGTTCAGTCAAAGTCTGCATACGTGAAATGTAGTGGCATCAGCAGTAGTCTGTGGCTAGCGTTTGCGTTAGCCTGTCACATGGTCGTCTTCCGTCTCTGATTACAACCACTTCACACAGACTAATCTAATCCCCCTTTGGCTGCTGTCGGCTTCTCGAGAAGGGAATCGGGAGTTGATTCGATTAGACGTTAACTTGCTTAAGCAACAAAGACAAAGTACATAATATTCTAATCAAGCCAGCTAGTGGAGTGCTTCTGTCTCTGTCCTGGGTTCTATCCCTCCCTTTACGGTAGGTCGCAAGGGCGAGGAACGACGCTGATCCTCATTCTCCTCTATCTGGGGCAGGGGAAGAAAGGGGAGGGCTGTAGAACGGGGGG
>JAVQIZ010140663.1:0-13117 GCA_036023535.2 Galaxias brevipinnis | reverse complement strand
GTGTGTGTGTGTGTGTGTGTGTGTGTGTGTGTGTGTGTGTGTGTGTGAGAGTGTGAGTGTGAGTGTGAGTGTGAGTGTGAGTGTGAGTGTGAGTGTGAGTGTGAGTGTGAGTGTGTGTGTGACTATGACAGCGTACTGTGGGCAATGTCTATTCTCAGCAGCGGGCTTCGTCTCTGTTGCCGTAACGACTTTATGGTTAGGTTATAAAGGGGACAAGGGTGAGGTCAGTCCTTTCATTGGTCTAGCCACAATGATGTCATTGTCTGAGACGTTATGTTCTGTCTTTGTCTCGGCAACATCGGTTTTCTGGTAGCACACACACACACACACACACACACACACACGGCTGAATACGAGTCGGTGCGTTGATGTAATTTTGGCCCACCACACCTCTACCACAGCGCCCACGTTGCCACAGTGTTCTGGAGACAGGCACACAGGCATGTTGAGAGATAACTGCCCTTATCTCACAGACACACACTGTGTCTACCCTGTGCCCAGGTAAACATATAGCCACACCTCTACCTGTCCCCACCTGCACGCCCACCCCTAGGCCTCCCTGTATGCCTGTGTAGGTCCCTGTGCTTTGTGTACCTGTAGGAGGAAGGGCAGACTAAACTCAGTAGGGTTAGGGTTAGGGTGTGACCAGCCCCTCTGCCACTCCGTTTACAGAGTCAACATGTGACATCATCTGGGTAGAAATTTACTTGGCTAGACCTGGGGGAGGAAGTGGCTGGTAACCCCTGGCAACAGGAGGTCAACAGCCCCCCCGCTCCGCTAGCGTGCAGATAAACAGGGGACTAGCTCGTCGTCGTAATTACTGTCAACCTGACTAACTACACTCATTAACGGCTTCCTCTTCGTCTGGCTCTCCCTCCTCTTCCTTACCCTTCCTCCTCATGCTGCTCCTTTCTCTTCCTCCTCTTCCTCCTCCTGTCTTCTTCCTCCTGCTCTTCTTCCTCATGCTGTGCTCCTGTCTTCCTCCTCCTCCTCCTCCTCCCCCAGGCTGTGCTCGGAGCTGCAGGTCCAGTCAGAGATGGACGAAGCTTTCCTCCTGGAGAGTCTGGCGGAAGCCTTCATGGAAGTGGTGCAGTACAACGAGGACAACCGGGACTTTGAGGTGAGAGACCTGAACACAGAGAGACCGGCACATAGAGAGACCTGCACACAGGGAGACCTGTACACAAAGAGACTTTGAGGTGAGAGGACGGAGGAGGGGAAGAGACCTACACACAGAGAGACCTACACACAGAAAGACCTGCACAAAGAGAGACTATAAGGTGAGGGGACGGTGGAGGGGAGGAGACTTACACACAGAGATACCTGCACACAGAGAGACCAGCACACAGAGAGACTATAAGGTGAGGGGGCAGAGGAGGGGGAGAGACCTACACACAGAGAGACCAGCACACAGAGAGAGACTATGACTACAGACTTTGAGGTGAGGGGAGAGGTAGAGGGAAGGCAGAGTCAGACCCACAGAGAGGGAGATACTGGAAGGAAGGGAAACGCTATTATCCATTCTTCATCTGGTCAGCTCCCGCTCACCCAGTCCCAGAGGTCAGAGAGAGACAAAGCCATTTTGACCTCTGGGTTTCTGTAGCAGAGCTACTAACCGTGGCCTGGCTCAGTCTGCTACCTCCACGCACACAATGGATGCTTTGTGGCGCCTCTGGCCTGAGCGTGGTGAATGAGGTGGACAAACCTTTTGTTTTCGCCGTCCGTCTGTCTTTAGTCTTCTCTTTATTCATCTTAACTGCTTCAATAGATAAATATATCTGTATTTCCTATCTCTCCGTCTCTCCGTTGCTCTTTCTCTTTTCTGTCAATGACCCCCCCCATGTTTCTCTCACTCTTCCTATTCTCACTTCATCCAAACCTTCTTATATTCTCTTCATTTCTTAAAAATGTTTTCTCTCATTCTATATCTCCGTCTGACTCCCTCCCTCCCTCCCTCGGCCCCCTCTTGTCCTGGAGGACCAGCGACTCTGGTTACCAATAAGCTGCAGTGAAAGCAGCAGAAAACTCTCAGGTTCTCTCTTAGGTTTCAGTGCTGTGGCCTCCCGTGTTGCCTGCATGCTGCCCAGAGCGCCAGAAGAGGAGAGGAGAGAGGGAGGGAGTGAGACCCACAGGAGGAGAGGAGAGAGGGAGTAAGACCCACAGGAGGAGAGGAGAGAGGGAGCTCCACAGGAGGAGAGGAGAGAGTGAGCTCCACAGGAGGAGAGGAGAGAGGGAGTGAGAGAGGCGCTTGCTCCCACAGGCCAAAGGTTTCAGGTCCCCTCCAGGAATCTGGATCAGGGGGGTGGGCGGTGGGGGCTGGAGGAGTAGCAGGTGTAATCAATCCCCAGGGCAGGGGGGCAGGAGGTTGGCAGGGAGGGGAAAGAGAGAGAGAGGGGGGGCGGGGGTAAGGGAAACTGGTTATCTCCTGTCCTCTGGAAGCCCAGGGAGCATTTCTCCTTTACCCTGACAGCAGGCCTGTCTTTATTCTGCTGGTCTCCTCTCAGTGTTTCCTCTGGGATTTCTCTCAGCAAGGGGGGTGTATTTAATATCAATAGGTCATTCAAAAATATACAATCAAATGGCACCTGACTGCACGTACAGTATTTATTGAATCATACATAATACCTCTGACCTACTACTTACATAGCTCACTGTCTATTTGCCTCAGTGGCAAGGTTTGCAGCCTGGCTTCACTTTGTTTTTTAAAGAAGAGTTCTAAGGATCTGTGATAAGGAAAAGACCCCGGAGATGGTTTGTTGATGCTCAGTAGGATGCTCAGAGCAGAGCCTCTCCTGGCTGTCTGCTTGTTTAAAAAGGTTACATTTGTGAATGAGTAGATAACTCACACATCACAAATATTTCAACACACAACCAGTTAAAATATTTAAATATTTTAGTAGCCATCACTAATGTTAATTTTGTTAGTACTAGAAGGCATTTCTTTTGATGAAGCACTTCGGGGGCTGTCAGTGAGCCCCTCCTGACCTATTTATTAATAATAGTTATTATTATAATTTTTTTTTTTTTAAAGCAACGTTACCCGACTTGTTTCCTCATAGACATCACGCGTATTTTGCTTCTTATCTTGGAGCAATATTTATAACAAACTCTTACGTTTATTGAGTTATGTTACCAGGATTTACTGACTTGAGTTCGCTAACGTTAACATTAGATGGAACATTATTTCCCGATTTATTAATACTAATCAGTTGGCCATGAACATCAATAGTGAATAAATTGCGAATGTTTATTTAAAGAGTAAAATCTTTCAAACTTACCGTTGGCTAGTTAAGTCTATGTTTTTTCTTGTTCTCTGGTAATGTAAGCTAATCCTTTCCTCTGCCCTGTTTGTCGCTGAGGAGAAAATGCATAGGCCTACTCATGCTGTTTATTTGATTGTCATGAGTTTGCGACCACCTTTGCTTTGCTGATTGATGTCCTGTCTTGTTGTGAGTTGAGCAAAGTGGATGGAGAGTATGACTGTTCATTTGAGTTTAGTGGGGGGACTCCGTAGAGTCGTGTAGTTGGGCTAGTTTAACACACGCAAACACAATTTATTCGTGGGACTTTGCTGAATTGTGTGTGTGTGTTTAACACACGCAAACACAATTTATGCGTGGGGCTTTGCTGAATTGTGTGTGTGTGTGTGTGTGTGTGTGTGTGTGTGTGTTGCAGGGTGCGGTGGGCACCAACATCACCATAAGGGTGCTGTGTGGGGTGATGGCTGATGTCTCTCTGGGCTCTCCCTATGCCCGCTACGTCGCCGTGGCCCGCCTCCTCATGGACACCTTCTCCATCAAGTGTCTGGACGCCAGCTACACCAACAACCTACGAGACATGACCAACACCTCCTGGGACGGCCCCGCCGCAGGGGGAGGTGTGTGTGTGTGTGTGTGTGTGTGTGAGAGAGAAAGAGACAGCGAGAGAGGAAGTGTGGTTTGGAAAGGCTTTGTTGTTTGTGTGTGTGTGTGTGTGTGTGTGCCTTCAACAACTTAGAGACCATTGACGGGTTAATTGGTTTTGAATTAAGGAGCTGGTTTCTCATTGATTGAAATTGACAAGGAGCTGGTGTCTAAGTGGTTGAAATTGACAAGTGATGGAAGAAACAGTTATTCAAGACTCGTTGTTGCTCTGACTGACTGCTTCGTTTGTCTGGCTGACTGCTTTGTGTGTCTCCGTTTCCAGGGAGACAGTGGGTGTACCAGACCTGCACTGAGTTTGGATTCTACCAGAGCACCGACTCCCCAAATCAACCATTCAGCGGATTTCCTCTGCCGTGAGTGTGTGCGGGTGTGAATTGCGTGTGTGAATTGCGTGTGGGAATTACCTGTGTGAGTGCCTGTGTTAGTGCTTGTGTGAGTGTGTGCTTGTGTGAGTGCCTGTGAGAGTGCCTGTGTGAGTGCCTGTGAGTGTGCCTGTGTGTGTGTGAGTGCCTGTGTGTGTGTGAGTGTGTGCCTGTGTGTGTGTGTGTGTGTGTGTGTGTGTGAGTGTCTGTGTGAGTGTGTGCCTGTGTGTGTGTGTGTGTGTGTGTGCGTGTGTGTGAGTGCCTGTGATAAACAAACTAAGAGGGATGAATCTTTCTAATAAGCGCTTTAATCTTCTTCCTGTTAACCCTTTAGGTACCATGTGAAGCAGTGTGAGGATTACTATGGAGTGAGTGCCCAGACGCTGACCACGGCCGTGGATCAAACCAACGAGTACTACGGAGGTTACAACATTCGCTCCTCCAGGATCGTGTTCCCTAACGGATCCATCGATCCCTGGCATGCCCTGGGGGTCACCAGTGACATCACCGATGACCTCCCGGCTATTTTCATCAAAGGTCAGGGGTGGGAGATGTGATATTTGGTTTTTGTTTTTGATTATGTAAGCGTGCTTGGTACAGAGATGAATGTGAGCTTGAAACCCATGTAATTGTGTTCATCAGATGAGATGATGTATCAAATTATAACAAGTTGTTACTTAACTCAAAATAAAACAAATTCGTTTTTCTTACTAAATAAAATATTTTTTAATTAAATGTATTTTCTTCTGTTCTCCACCCTTCCAGGAACAGCCCACTGTGCCAACATGTACCCAGCTAGAAGCCAGGACCTGCCTGGTCTCACCCTGGCACGCGATCACATCTCCCTCCTCCTCCAGCATTGGCTGAAACAGTGACGGACAGCCATGCTGACCAATCAACCATGTGGGAACTCGAGTCTTTTCGCACTGCCATCCAATCAACAGCAACTGGGTTGTTTCATGCACTGCCAATATTGTGACTATAAAAAGGCCCTTTAATAATTTGTGTTATAAAAAACGTGCTTCAAGCTTTTATATGTGAAAAATAAAGATGAATTGTAAAGTATTTTTCAAAAAACAACTTTGCAAAGCTTTTTTTTTGTGGAGAAAAGCAGGGGTTGACTTTTGTTTAGTCTCAGTGGTTTATTTCTCCTCTAGTTGGAACTGGTACAAGGGACTTTTCCTTCTATTGAGTCAGAGGAAGAAGTTTATATTTCTCAACACCTAATCGTATATCTCTTCACGTCTGGGCTTGGCCATATCTAAACAATGACTTTGTAATGTCTTGATAAAATATCCCCTGACATACCTAGAGATATGTGTAATTAAAACCGTAGATTAGAATGGGCATGTCTGTTCAAACAGACTTTTTTTACAATACATAACCGAAGCCAACTGAAACAGGAAGTTAAATAGTTCATGTTGTTGCCCACAACAACATGCTTGTTGGCTATTGGTGGGCTAGCTGGTGATGTGGGACTCCTATGTTGCTGCCCTTGTCTATTCTACACGTTGTCATGGTTGGGATGACAATGCAAACCAGGAAATAAGCTTCAGTGCATGAAGTCTCCAGAGGCATTAACCAATCATCCTCCTCACCAATAAATGCAGTTACTTTTAAATTCAGTGAGGGCATAATCTTAATACACAGCTGTGTTTTCATCTGGTCTCTCTCTCTCTCTCTCTCACACACACACACATCGTTCCTCTGTGTTAGGTTTCACAACAAGCCTCTCTCCAGCATCACAGCTGAACTTCAGATACTAGCCACTGCCCTACACACACACACACACGTAAATCTAACTGCACTCTTGAGAACAGTCTGATGTCTGTAGTGACCTGCGTGCCTGAGGTCGAGGCTGACTGACTATTGAACAGGGAAAAGACCCTTGCTAGCAGAAACACAGAATGATATTTAGTTCACCATCTTTGTAATATCCATTTACTGTGCCTCGCAGTAAACTAGACTTACTACTCTAGAAGAAGAATTATCCTCAAGCTGCTGTCATATTAGTAATAGCTTTCTTTTATCGATTCTGTGAATGGACACTCCATAGGCCTGATTCTACCATCATATTCTACTCTAACTACATTTTGGCCTACACACAACCATCTTAAATTTGTTATTTGGGGTTTGTTTAAAAAAAACGTATGATCCACTCCTAGCTTGTGAAAAAAATATCACTTTATCAGTTTGGTCGCAGCCAACTTGATCCATTAAAGGGTCATTAAAAAAAAGTCTGACTTTGTGGCCACTATATTGTGTTAGTTCATTTCAAAATGTGACAAAGGTTGTTTTACTTCCATGTTAGTCACCGTAAGCATGTGTCAAATTCCTTCAAGGTTGTGTAACTCATTTGGACAGAAGTGTTTGTGCTTGTTTGTTTGTTTGTGACACATAGTGCTGTCACTTCCTGTCAGTGTGTAAACAAAATGGCTGTGTTCGGAATCACCTACTAAGCACACTTAACATACTCAATTTGACTGAAAATGAATAGGCAGTGTGCCAATAATACATAGTATGTGCAATTTGAGTATGGAAAAAGTTCCCGGATGACAGACTCAAATTTGGGGAAATGTTGAGTATCTAAGAGAGAATACGATGCTTCACGCCCCAAAATGCAATCACTGTTTCTGTCGTTAAGATTTAAATCTATACAATGTGACATTAATGGAAACTAAGAAAATCGCTAACTTTGCCAACCTGTAACATTACGTGTTAGCATGCTAGCAGCCTCGCCAAAATAGAGCCCCCCCACACAAAGTTAACTAAATTGTACGAATATGGGTTAATGATTAAAAGTAACCGTTAGGCAGCTGCTTGTTTAGATATGGGTGCGTTTATAAATGCAATCTTAAATGCTCAAACAGCTTTATGGCATAGTGACACTAGTTTATGTCCAATTGCTACCAGTAGTTTTAGTAAAAACCTGTACAGCAATTCAGCAAATTGATTTTCCCCAAAAGGGGGCGTGGTCGTTCTGACAACAGGGGAGTGACGCTTTGTTGCTCTGGTCTAACAATATTAATCGAGACTTTGTAAAAAAATAAAGTAGTATTCTAGATTTCGGTTTAAGTAGTCAGTATGCAGTATGTACTCATTGAGTATGTAGTAGATAGTATTTAAGTAGGCGACTCCGAACACAGCCAATGCAAGAAGTCACACTTCACCGTTGGCACGAGCGGATTGAGAGGGTGGAGTTCAGTTCTCAAAAGACGCCAGAGTGGAATTACATTTCGGCCAGTACATGCGACTTTACTTAAGACGGTAACTACAGGACTGACGACGAACCACGCTGTTAATCGTCGCTCAAATTCGCTGTTTACGCAATCGCGAAAGTTGGAAAAAAGACAAGCGAGGCGATAACTCAAATCAAATTCTTCACTTGTCGCTAAGTGTGGCCTCCAAATTTCAGGTACAAAAGTGAATCCGATAACTTTTTGTTTTGATTCTCAAATAACAGATTCTGAGTGTCGCGATAGCAACAGCATGGAAAAACGTATGATGACTTCACTTTGCATTAACATGTGTATAAATACCACTTTACTGTTAAGTTATGCATATTTAAATTTAAGTTCAAGTAATTTATCACAGTAAAAAACTCGTATTAAAATAATGCCAACTATTTATTTATAAGTTTTAAGTAACCGATTATAAATAAATAAAATAGTCTTTTAAGCTGACCACTTTATTTTTCTTTTAATATGTGTGTGTTTATGCAGTTAAGGGTGTATTGCAAGATACGTGTCTGAACTGGTAGTTTACTTTCAAGGGGCATGGACAGTCACCACATTAAAATGCTGCAGGATAAGATAACGCACTAGACATAACGTGTCCAGCAGTCTGGATTTGTTTTGTTAGTTTGAATGTGCTTGTGGTTTTTCGGTGTTTTGTTTTAACTCGAAGGTAACACAACTGAGTTTGTGTAACTTTTTATTTATAAGTCTTTAAATTGTCCAGAAAATAAGTGAGTCAGTGTTTTGGTTTCAACACAGTAACCATGTTCTTCTAGCTGCCTGCTAAGGTTTCATCCTTATGAAAACAATGGCTTGTCTTTAAATGCATCTAGTTTGAAACATTGCATTCCTTTTCCAAAGTCCACCTGAATGTGATTCCTGTTGTTAAAGCCTAAAGGGAAAGACTATCTATCTATCTATCTATCTATCTATCTATCTATTCAGGGTAGTTTCAGTCGGCCTGTAATTGGACTGGTGCAAAAAAAAAAAACGAATTCCAGGTAGACTCCTTGGTGATGTTGTTTTCAATATTCAAGAAGTCTTTATTATCCCCAGGGGCAATTTGGTTTACAGCCAGCAGCAACCACATAAAACGGACATTAAAAAAATAGATATTTACAGAGTAAAAATAAATAAAAATCACATTGAGATATTTAAAAGGCCAATGACGGCAGGGACAAATTAGATTTTAAATCTGTTGGTCGTGCATTTTGGCAACTTGTATCTGCGACCTGTCGGAAGCAACAAAAACTCTTTGGACAGATGTTCACTAGAATCAGCCAGGATTGACTGGACCTTTTTCAAAGTCCTGACCTTGTATAAGTGTGTTAGGTCATTCAAGGTAGTGCCTGCAATTTTGCCACCCACTTCGACGATACCCTATAGTCTATTTTTGTTTTTGAGGTTCAGTGACCCGTACCCGCTGACAAAGGGGAATGTGAGGACTGATTCAATTAAACATGAACAAAATATTCTCATAAAAGTGTGGTTAACATTAAAATTTCAAAGTTTGCGGTAAAGTTTGCGAAGTTTGGTTAATGACTGAAGTCGTTAGTCATGCTTAAGATGGCTTGAGTAAGTGTTTGCTAGACACAGTTTGGATATTAGGGATATTGATCTAAGTAGGTGTTTAGTCATTGGCTGAGGACCAGTATCCCCTGTTTCTATTGGCTAATGATGACAAGTACCAACTGTTTCAACAGGCTTCTGACCAGTTCCAGGTGTTATCTAGAACTGTCCAGAACAGGAAAGTGAGAGTGAGTGTCCGTTGTTTCTCTATCCTTAGATTCTCTCTCCATCATAACTGGAGAGTTCTCGTATGCTTCCTACATCCTGACTGGCTCTGTGACGACAGAGATGTGGCTTATGACAGTCACCAGCATTCCTACTGAGATACGCTGCCTTTAGATACTCAGCCAATCCCCTCCCTCTGTTTTCCCGCCTGCAGGTGATTGACAGCAGCGATGGCTCTCTTGTCTCTGCTGGGTGTCTGTGCTGTCCTAACCCTGGCTGACCACCGGGGGGCACTGTGCCAGGTCTCTCGGGGCCCAGGCCCGTCCTACGCTGAGCGAGGCTCGGACTTGGGCCTCCAGGTGTTCCGGCAGGTGGTGAAGTCCAGGCCCCAGGAGAACGTGGTGCTGTCCCCCCACGGAGTGAGCTCTGTCCTGGGCATGTTGCTGCCTGGAGCCCATGGGGAGACACGCAGACAGGTGGTCACTGCCCTACGCTACAAGAAGAACGGTACACACAGAGAGGGTTTTACTATTACCTCTCTATTTCTATTTCTCGTTCTCTTTCTGTATCTCTCTCTCTCTCTTTCTCTCTTTTCGTCTCTCTCTCTCTCTTTCTGTTTTGTTCTCTCTCTTTCTCACTCTCTCTATTACACACACACACTCACATTTCTTCTCTTTCTCTCTCTCCCTCTCTTTCTCTCTTTCAGGCCCTTACAAGATGCTGAGGAAGCTCCACAAGACGTTAACAGCCAGGAGCAATCTGGATGTGGTGACCATCGCCAATGCCATGTTCACCCGGACAGGTTTCCCCATGAAGGACACATTCAACTCCACCAACAGAGCCAATTTTCAGTGTGAGAGCCGCAGCCTGGACTTCAGCGACCCCCAGGGGGCAGCAGAGAGCGTCAACAGCTGGGTCAACGCCAAAACCAAAGGTAGAGTTTAAATAAGAACACACAGGAGAGAGTTGAAACGTATCATGATTGTGAGGCAAAGTTATTTTCTGTTAAACGGGTCATTCTAATGAATTGGCACTATAATTTCAATTAGAGCTTCCAAGACAAGTTGGTAATGAGTGTATCTTCTTACCAATTTGATTTGGGTGGACACATTTTTAAATAGCCAATGTGTGAGAACTCACGGTAAACAAACAATTTTCGGAGTGTTGACAGATTTTTTGCATTTGTGTGGTTGTTAAGGACGTATCCCATCTTATTTAACATGTGCTGTGTTTTTCATTCCAGCTTATTTAACATCTCTGCTGTTCTATCCCAGCTTATTGAACATGTCTGTGTTGTCTTATCCCAGCTTATTGAACATGTCTGTGTGTTGTTGTTAAGGCCTCATCCCCTCTCTGCTGAAGGCGAACATGTTCTCTGACATGACCCGTTTGGTGGCCGTCAACTCCATCTTCTTCAAAGGCCTGTGGAAGTCCCGCTTCCTGCCCGAGAACACCAAGATGATGGCATTCCACGGTCCCCGAGGCAACGCCTCCAAGGTCCCTATGATGTCACAGCTGTCTCACTTCAACATCGGTGGGTCTCTCGTTAGGCTGTGGTATCAACAGGTCTTTCAATGGGAATTAATAATTCACATTGGCTAACGTAACCGATTTGGTCAAGTCGTCAGTTATCGCAAATCCAATACTATGCAAAAGTTTTAGGCAGGCGTGAAGTCTTTAAAGTTAGAAAAAATATATAAATGTTAATTGTAGAAAGTGAGGGAAAAGCAAATCTGTATCAAATCAACACTTGGTGTGACTACCCTTTGCCTTCGAAACAGCATCCCCTGCCTCAAACTTATTCGCATGTACATATAATTATTACGTCCAATATGTACTTTAAAAGGTCAGAGGCGACCAACGTTTTTAAATAATTTGAACTTTGAGCCCTGTGCAAGGTGCCAATTCCAGGTGGTGTGTGGCTCCCAGGGTTAGGGTAGCACAGAGCAGAGTGGGCACCATTGCTCCATAGGAAACAGCCAGCGAAGCGCAGTTTAGCTTCTGAGAATACTCTTTCACACATATTATTAAATTAAGTTAATTAAAGGATTCAATTGTATAGTATTTCTGTCAAGTTGATAATTTTGTTTCTGGAAATATGTAAGGACATGCACGTGCATCAATCCTAGGTTTCACTTGAGAGAGAAACTAAATTCAAACCTGATGGAGCCATATTTGCGTTGGCAATTTTATGAAACAAACTCCCTCCCATAAAGAACAATACAATATCACGCAAACAAATTTTAACGACTTAGCTGTGGTTTCATTAGAAGTTTTAAACTTTTAATATGAAGCATATAACAGCTTTTTACGACGGTATGTGGAGCTTCACTGTGATGATGAGTATGACTGGTCAAGTTTAACTGTATGACCTCACTGTCCTTGGCTTTGATAGGCTATCACTGTGGTTCTGGTTTCTCCTGCACCGTACAGAAACCCGACCCCAAACACACTCTGGTTCGGGAACGGTTATGATGCAGCTCAAGACAAACTCTGTTATATACCCTTCTTAAATGTTCATGCTAATGTTCGTTGAGAGGGACAGGGGGTAGCATATGATGAAGCATAGATAGAGACTGACCTGTATAAAATCCAAAATGTCGCCTCCTGTTCAGAGTGGTTTTCTGGAGTGATCTTTTGAACGGTGTATGTCACTTCCTCTTCATGTGTTCCATGTCCTGAATCCATTTGACCTGCCACCTATGACCCCCCTCCCCCACCAGGTCTGGCCAGCACACCTCAGGGTCTGAATTACAAGGTCATCGAGCTGAGTTACCACGGTGACAGCGTCAGCATGCTGATCGTCCTGCCCTCGGAGGAGGACACACCCCTGAGTGACATCATCCCCCACATTGACACAGCCACGGTTCAGAGCTGGACCAAACTCATGCACCGGAGGAAAGTCCGCCTGCTCATCCCCAAGTAAGACACACACACATACACACACACACACACACACACACACAAACTACACTCTCACCAGCCTGGTTTGTTGACAGGAAAGGCTTCCTGTGTAAATCTACTTTAATGTGACTCAGGTGTTTTTATTATGTACATCCTAATAAGGGCCAGTGTTATGCAATAGAGCTACTAGAGTCAGAGGTGGTGTCTTTTTAAAGGTGCTGAAACTATGAAGAGAGGCGCTTTGCCCTTGGGGGTTTCTAGTTCAATGTGGAACCATGTCTTCTAAGGTTTAGCTAATTCAACCATCACCATGGTACCATCGTTTAATTTGTCAGCAATGTCATAATACATAATAATATAATACATAATACAATACATAAACCCTGTCTGTTTTGTCTGTTTTAGGTTCACAGCTGAGGCTGAGGTAGATGTTTACATAAACCCTGTCTGCTGTTTTTGTGTGTGTTTCAGGTTCACAGCTGAGGCTGAGGTAGATTTGGAAGGTCCTCTCTCAGCCCTCGGCGTAACGGACATGTTTAATCAGGGCAAAGCCGACTTCAGACACCTGAGTGAGTGAAACCCCCGCGGGGAGCTGGGTCTTAAATCAAACGCACCACAGAGCAGTCACTTCCTTAATGTCTAGTCTTGGTGTCGCTGGAGCTATCTGTAAAAACACTCTCTTAAACTCGCCCGAGACGTTTGAAGTACAAAATGTCCCTGGGCAATAGGAACTGCCCTTTTGGTTTAATGTTCCCCTTAGGATGGCCTGGCTTTGATTCTCAGCTGAGACATTTATTACAAGTAGTAGTTAACTGTCATAAGGCTAAAATAACCATGAAGGATGCAGTTTGATGGGAACTAGATGAGTCACTCGTGTGTGTGTGTGTGTGTGTGTGTGTGTGTGTGTGTGTGTGTGTGTGTGTGTGTGTGTGTGTGTGTGTGTGTGTGTGTTGGCTAT
>JAVQIZ010140662.1:0-10327 GCA_036023535.2 Galaxias brevipinnis | reverse complement strand
GGGGGGCGGCGACAGCTCCCTTTGACAAGGAGGTGAGGAGACTGCAACAGCCCTGTTTTGTCTGGCCTGTATAGCTGACAGAGCTGCAAATCGGTAATCTCTGGTGTGAATTTTATTAGGAACTCTGTGTGTGAGACAGGGGGAGAGGGAAGGAAAGGCGTATGGAGACAGGATCTCTGAGGACTCCTAAGCCTTGTGATTCCATGTTAGTGTAATGCCGGCATTACAGCAGCATGAGTGTGCCTAATCAAGGCGTGCACCATCAACGCCGCATGGCTTAACGTCCTGCTAATAATTCAATGGGAATCTGGTGTGTCCGGGGCGGGAGAAACCAAGGTTACCGGGGGTTAACTGTTTGCCTGAAAAGATAGGAATCTAAAGCAGAGCAGCGTAGCAGAGGATTGGGTGTATTTGGAGTATTGGGGACATATGTGTGTGTAGGTGTACGTGTATGTATGTGTGTGTGTGTGTGTGTGTGTGTGTGTGTGTGTGCAAGTGTTCCCTCTCAAGCAGAGATGAACCCATTGTTGCTAGGAAATATAATCCCCATCAAAAGATGCACAAATCCAGTGTGTCACAAGGGACTCTGAGGTTCAGGAAAGAAACACCACCAAAGGCCATTCATGTCTCTTGCTTTAGTTATTTCTCCTGCTTGCTTTTGATATTTTCGCACTACTATTTTCTGAACTGGCCCGACTGGTCATTTGAAAGTTAGCCGCAGCTATAGAAAATGTGCAACCCGTTCAGTAATGACCTGCCAGTTAGAGCAGAGGTCAGTGCTGAGGAGAAAAACGACCTCTCCAACAGCCTCTCTCTCTCTCTCTCTCTCTCTCTCTCTCTCTCTCTCTCTCTCTCTCTCTCGCCAGCCTAAGGTTATTCTGCTCAGGTCCAGTTATTCGTTCCACTACCACAAGCTATACTCCTTACCATTCCTCGTTTCAAAGCGGTGGGTGCCATCTTGTCCTGAGTAGTATGAATCGCCAGCTGGTTATGAGCACTAAGGGCCGGTTCCCTGGCGTGGTCTTGCACTCCTGTCACTACTCTTTGGGTTTGTCTCCAGGCTCTAGTTATTGTGTCCCCTCTAACTCGCTCGGATAGGTAAGTGATAGAAATGAATAAGCGATAGAGTGGAATACTGGGCTAGTGGGATACTGCTGACTAGCTACTGACCGAGCTAAACATCTCTTAAGCTCGGGGACCCCAGTAAACCTTTTATTATGACATTTTGTTTGTTTGAAGCATGTACTACAGTTACAACGTTCCAGTTAAACATACTGTGTAAAAGTCACTTAGATTGGTGTGTTAGCAGCCATACTAAGACATATAATTTGCTGTGTTGTATGTTGTTGACGCAAGACATCAAACGGGTAGATAGAAACTGGGCGTGTGAATAAAGAAGAGGCTGTTGGTTTGATGTTGACGGGCCGGAACAACTTTCAGTGTAGAGCCCAGAGGAAAGATAGATATATCAAGAGCAAAAACAGAACATTTCAACAAATAAATCAAAATACTCAGTCTGTCCCCGATTTATTAAATCCAATTTGTATTTACTTCGTCAGACTTTTCACGGAGCTGGTGGGCCACTCTGCTCTATGTCCCACAACTGAGGAAAGAATCCAGACCTTTTACGGGCTTCATTTCAAAGAGATCTCCTCCGGTACATTTAGTTGGAGTTCCAGTCTGTTTTGGACCAAAGCAGGCATGTGATGTCAGCCCAAAGATAAGGCTGTCTTTGACAATGAAGATACACGTAAGGTATGGATGGATCGTGACTGATCAAAGAGGTGCCTCAGGCAAGGCATGAGCAAAACCAGTGGAACACAAAGAGTCAATGTTTTGTTTTGTGCTGGTGGATATTCTCCTTTGGATAGTCTTGTAAATTAGACCAGAATGAAACCAGCTCAAGAGCATTCATCAGAAAGGAAACGTGTGTGTGTGTGTTTGTGTATGTGTGTGTGTGAGC
This sequence comes from Galaxias brevipinnis, assembly GCA_036023535.2. Taxonomy (NCBI): domain Eukaryota; kingdom Metazoa; phylum Chordata; class Actinopteri; order Galaxiiformes; family Galaxiidae; genus Galaxias; species Galaxias brevipinnis. The sequence continues at coordinate 8,364 of JAVQIZ010140662.1, read as the reverse complement.
GGTCAGCATGCGGCACTTTGAGAGGCTCATCTGGCCGTGCTTGTGCCAACGTCGCCATAATACACATCAGCTGATATGAAAGGCTCTCGATCACATCAAAGCATATGAAAGGGACCGCAGTGGATTTGATATTCTGTTTGTGGGTAGCAATTAACAGGCACACACACACACACACACACACACACACACACACACACACACACACACACGCGCGCGCGCGTGCACGGACTGGGTACAGCACTGAGGTACAGCGCTGAAGTACACTGATGGTAACAACTGGCTGCGGACAAAAGAGACTAAAGCAGATGGCGCACAAGACGGCGACTAGAGCCAGCCCGCCGAGTGTCTAAGCATCCCCACATTTCTGGAGAGAAGAGGCGACGTGTCTGCAGCAGAAGTTCCCCGCAAATGTCTAGTCTCGAGTGGGCTGTGCTGAGCACACACAGATGTGTGGGGGGGGGGGGGGTCCTCAGAATGGCGGGGTGAGAGGAAGGGGGTGGGAACCGTCGAGGGGTGGGGGGGAGTGAGGACGAGCGCTACACGTGGTGGGTCTGGCTCCAGCACCACAGGCACTGCTCCTCGTTGTTCCACTCCCCCAGATCTGCAATGCACCAGCATCTGCATGAGTGTGTGTGTGCGCACGTGCGTGTGCGTGTGTGTGTGCCAGAGAGAGAGTGCGTGTGTAAGAGGGAGGGGCGTTGGGCGCTCTCTTAATCAGCGTGGGTTTCCATCCCGAGTCAGAGAGCGCCCCGATAACCGCTCTGTGTCAACGAGGGACAGAGGGAGAGTTCACAGGGTCACCTGCAGGGTCACCAGCAGGGTCACCGCAATGTACCACCTCCTGCTGCTGAGAAAGGTCAAGGAATCTGTAGGGGGGGTCGTTAAAGGGTGTGTAGGGAGGAGTGTGTGCTGCGGTGATGTGAATGCCTGGACACTTGTGAAAGCTGAAGTCTGTATGAGTGTGTGTGTGTGTGTGTGTGTGTGTGTGTTTGTCAGAGCACTCTGTGTCCGTCTGTGATCATTAGGCGGCAGCGAGGCCCGTGGGTCTGTGGCTGGAGTGAGATGAGTGCAGTGGCTGCCCCTCTCGGTCAAGATAAAGGGCTGCCCATTGATTCTCTGGCTGTGTTGGTAAGCAGGGGAATGCAGACAGTGGGCCTTGCTCTAAGTCCGACTTGATTGGTATGGATCCATCGGAGCGGCTGAGCTGTGACTGGAGGAAGACAACGCCTCCACGTGGATGATGAGGGGCTTAATGGTGAGCCAGTGTTCACCATCAGCGGCACTTCATTCTGTAAGTGGAGACACCTGCTGGGGGAACACACCTCCGTGACGCAAACGGACGCTCACACTCACACACACACAACGCGAACACAAGCAAACACACAGACTGCATCTTTACCGCTGCCAGGGGCGTAAGTAAAAGGTACTCCCAACACCAGCACGTACACAGACAATTGCACACACACACAGTAACATCGAAGGCAACCTCAGCCCGAAGACAGCCCGATCCGTTTTATAGTTCTCGACCTCAAGTTGAACCGGGGCTGAGCAGGAATCAAGGCGAGCGGAAACTTTAGCCAGCGAACAGCAGCCGGCTTGAAAGGCTCCTGTTCAAGGAGGCCTTGTTGAGACGAGCCATAAACAGAGGAGACAACAACACCAGGTCCCTGCAGCCATCTGTCCCCTGCCTCCTGGCCACCCAAAGCAGCCGTCGTTCAGGCTGGAGGGATAGTCCTCAGCCAGTACAGAGAGGCATGCTTAACCAGGCCTGCCGTTGACACGGTCACTAATTGTACGTGCTTGCAGTCCATCAATATCCTCATTTGGGTTTTTACATTTTAAGCTACAACATCCACGGGGTAAGAATGAGCAACGTGGTTTCGGGAGTGGTAGGATTACACCTTAGAACCGTGAAAGGGCTTGAAACCAACAACGCTACAGTGGGCCTGTTAACGTGTTAACGCATTGGTATTCAACGGCAGCTCCGGGCACTTTACATGAATCCACTATGGAGTAATGGCAATGCTTTGTTTGTGAGTGGACTGCGTTCTGTCAGAGTGTAAAGGCAGTCAACATAAAGCTCCTATAATCTTAAACCTGCCTCCTGGGCCAATTCCCTATTTTGGAGAGAGGAACTTTTCTGTAATTCCGCACAGCCAATGTCCCATAGCTCAACGGCAATTATGCAAATCACACAACTTGAGGGGAAAAGCACAGAAATTGATTCAACAGAGAGGAAAATAAATATTGACACAAACAGAAAAAAATCAAGAAATATTCAAATGAGCCGTCTGATGTTATTTGGAGGAAGATGAATAATAGTTTTCCATCCCTTTCAGATCTTAAGGGCAAGTGAAAGAGAAAGAGTCCAGCCAGCACAATGTTAATGAAAACATAGCGGAGCACTGGAAAAGCACAACCACTGTAGCTGTTATGCTAATGAATCAAATCAAGAGAATGAATAGGCCCCTCTGTAACATTTTGCCTAATGGTTATGATCAGACAGTGGGAAGCCAGAACGAGTGTTAGCTTTTAAGTGAAAACTGGAAGGGAGACAGATTAATCGCATTAGTTTCATTAGGCCCCAGTTAGCTGGGTCACGCGGAGCAAGACGAAAGGGAACAGGGGTGCAGCGGCTGTAACCCTACGCACTGTGCGGAAGGACGGCTTTCAGAGACGACGGATTGGTACTGGAGGTCACTGAAGGGAAGAGAAGAAGGAGGGGTGGAATGAGATGGGGATGATCTAGTGTGATGGAGGAACAACGTACTGATGGGCTGACACAATGTGGAAGACGGACGGGAGTTTGGGTTTGTAACTGCGATTGCGTGTGTGGATGTGTGTGTGTCTTTGTTTGTGTTTGTGTGTGTGTGTGTGCACACTCATCCCGTGAAGGCGTCCAGGGGTGCCCTTGACTCACCGTTGAAGTTGACCGCCCGGATGTGGCTGAGCAGCTCCTTGCCGTCGATGTTGGCCATGCGGGGACACAGGCCCGGGTAGCCCAGGCACAGCTCCCGGTGCATACGGTGCAGGGCGTGGGCCATGGCGTACACGGCGTCCATGACAAACTGCACCTTGCCCTCCTGCTCGTAGCTCGAGTCCCGGCCAACCTTCTCCAGACCTGGAGGACGGGAGGGACAGACAGAGAGGGACGGACAGAGGGACTAGTGAGTCAAGCATGGTTTGTATTCAAGGGACGCTAGGGTATTTTATTCCACAATGACCCGAGAACTCCTCTTAGTGTCCTCAGTGAAAATCGTGCAGCAGTGCTCTCTGTAGGTATGATAACATTTCCTTGTTTAAAAAAAGGTTAGACAGTGGTCTAAAATGATAAAGGATGTTACAGCTTGTTCTCTTAAGATCCTCTTAAGCTTACCCTTCATTACTGTCTTGTCTGGGAAAATAAGGTACGTGGCTGGTGGAAGGAATACACCTAGCTTCACAAAATACTTTAATAACTTCAAAGTAACTACTTAACTAATTTACACCACAACACACTACAAATACAAATACGCTCTCAACCAACATTGCACAGACGTACGCACACAGAAGTATGCAGGCACACAGACAAACTCACACACACAGTTTCCCTGTTGCAGTTTAATTTAGTGGTTTATGTAACCAGTCATTAGTCATTAGCATAATTAGCTAATAAAAGGACTAAGAAGTACAGACGAGGTCCTTGGTGCATAAACATGGAGATTAGTAATTGATTATGATGCCTTTTCATGATTTTCATCAAAGTTATGAAAGTGGAACTGCACAGAAAAAAAGGAACAATTTTAGACTCCACAATTTTATTGAATTTCTCTCAGGCGTTTTACTCAAAGCAACCTCCTTCATGCAACAAATACTGCAATCAAAATGTGGCTTGGCTGATGTGAATTAAACAGACCGACGCCCCTAAATCAATACGCTGTCTCCATGAGGAATAAATGAAACCATATCCAGTTTTTTAGCAGCCCAAAGTATGGGAGCAAGTGAGTTATTAAAATATATCTATGATATAGTATATGTGTGTGTGTGTTTGCATGTAGGAAGGTTTGTGAACATGTATTGTATGTGTGTGTGTGTGTGTGTGTGTGTGTGTGTGTGTGTGTGTGTGTGCGTGTGCGTGTGCGTGTGCGTGTGCGTGTGTGTGTGTGGAACCACAGGTGAGTGATGCATCTGTTGCAGCCAAGAATGATACCCCTGCCTCTCCCTCTGTAATAGAAAAGTTGACGGTTGAAAAAAGAGGCATTATGCTAACGCCATTTTAACAACCCCTGTATGATGTGTGACCTCCCTGAACAATCAAACAGAGAGTATGGGCACTTTGACAGAGACCGACATAGGGTGTGCAAAGCAGCAGGTTTGCATTAGGAGAGCAGACAATGGCTACACATTGGCTATAACATAGAGGCTAAGGGAAGTTAAAATAAGGCTAATGCCTCCAAAATGGCTGTGCGTACACAATATTGTGCATGCACACACAAAAACAAACAACATTGTTCAAAAACGTACACCTAAATTCACGTTTTGATTTTTTGAGGGGCCGGATGACCACATGACATCCAAAGAGAAAGAACACCGGTGCTCTGTTCTGCACAGACATACTTTCTAAAACAATAGAAAACAATAAAATAAGAGTCTGTATAACACAAGTAATCTCAGTACTGTGTGACGCACTGCAAACCATTCCCACAGGGATGTCCACATTGCATTCCGTTTATGCAACACTATCAATGGCGTCTGCTTTCTAATGAGGAGGAGGTCATGCTGGTGGCGGAGCTCATCAGTATGAACACCGCGACTCCCACTGTGTCCTTGTCTAACCCCGGCCAGGCTAAGTCAACACTGGGGACTCCGTGTCTAACCTTCAGGCCTGGCTGGGCTGGCTGGGCTGGCTGGGCTGGCTGGGCTGGCTGACTCACCGCCGTTGGACCCAGACACCGGAAACCTGACAACCAACCCCACTATTGCGTCACTTATGTCTGTCTGTCTGTGGGTGTGTGTGTGTGTGTGTGTGTGTGTGCTAGAGAGACAGTCGACGAAATCACTTGTGACGGTGCAAATATTGAGTTGAGTGTGCATGTATTGCAACGCGACAGTGTGCAAATAAGCATGTGTGCACTTGTATGTAGGTGTGTGTGTGTGTGTGTGTGTGTGTGTGTGTGGTCTGTTGTAACCCAGCAGGTTGCTTTGTTTGCAGGCTTGTGATCCATCCAAGCGGGTAATCACTTCATTCAGCTCCTGATGAAGATGATTGGATTCATCTCATGTCAGTCCCCTGATAAGACTGCATCACCCCTCTCTGCCTCTCAGATAACTCCTTTACTTGCTCAGAGAGGAGGGCAATAGCTGCCGTGGTCCCTGCTCAACTGAGCACATTGTGAAATGGCAACGCTCACAAAGGCAATTTCCCTGCGATCAAAATGACTTTACTCACTTGTATTGCTCTATTCAGAAACACGATTCAGTTTGAGCTAAAGCGGATAATAACGCACTGAGGACAATATCTCATTTACAGTGATCCAACCGTGTGGGCCCAGATACATAATATAGAATGTCCTGGCACTTTATATTATTCTTAATTTCGTGGTGGTAGGCAGTGGTGCATTATTGCGATACCCCTGCATTGCCTTGTTCATTTCCACCATGGTATCCCAGCACAGTTAGCAGGGCTGCTGCAACCCCTCTAATCTGTTGGTAGACACTAGTCTGAACACTATCTGTTTCTTCAACTTGCGTCATGTGCTCTTGTCTCTAGTGCCTAATGGGGCATTAGCACCTGTTATGGTATTGTGTTTGTGCGTGCGTCAGCGTGTGCGTGTGTGTGTAAGTGTGTGTGTGTGAGATTGTGTGTGTGTGTGAGAGAGAGAGAAAGAAAGAGAGAGAGAAAGAAAGAAAGAGAGAGTGTGTGAGAGATACATGGATGGAAAGAAAGGGAGGGGAAGAGAGAGAGTAAGAGAAAGACAGTCTAGTCTAGTCTACAGGCAGCATCAAATCCCAGCTCTATTTTCACTACAAGTTTCCTTACTTCTCACCCTCAAAGTGACGATTCTCCCTGGACTGCACACCGCAGAGACCATGTGGGAAATATTTACATTTGCACAAGCTCGGAAAAAGTATCAGGCGGGCAGAATGAATTGTGTTTGTGTGTCTGTGCGTATGCTGGGTGAGTTCTGCGGGGGCATATACTGTACGGTGTGCCTGCAGTTTCACTAACCACTGGCTTTCCAAATTGAATTTGCCCGTTCTGGTGTGTTTTAATAATCTCTGGGAACACACACGGCGGGTTGGGACTATTTGCATTGCTCAACGTGTCTCTGTAGTAAGCCAGTCTGCTGGGTATTTTGATTATACCTTGGCAAACCTAATTCAATTATACCAATATTTGAGACTTGAGTGTTTCAGAGACACAAACACACAAATGATAAACCACTAAAAGCCAATCAACATTCTATTTAATTATATATTTATGTATTATTGTCAGGTATATTTATTTTACGGCCCCTAAAGCCCAAAATGCTTTTTGGACTTAGAGAGCTTCCTCATCTTGTGTTCACATACTATCTGGCACCAACACATGAACCATTGGATGGAGGACAAGTGCTGCAAGCCAAGCAAGTAAACAAGCTAGCTGGTGATTGCTAAGAGGACCAATTCAGACCAGAAACAATATAAATACTGAACGCTTTGTTCTACAATGGCAGCCTAAACAAACAGAATTGATGACCACAAACCATATTTCTTTAGTTGTTTTTTTAAATTGTATGGTCCATAAGTGGTGCTCATCTCAAGATACTCATATTTATCTATTATCCTTTGCTTCCTCATACAGCAATAAGGCATTGGTACGGTTGGTTAAACGAAACAATTTGAGTTGTAGGTTTCGATAAATCTACAGACATCCATGACTTGCTCACACACGGAAGCATGCTAATATAGCTAACTGGCTAAGTCTTATGATTGATATCAGAGGGGGGTGGAGTGGGCTGGGGTAGCAAATGATTGATGGTCGCTGGGATGACAGACGGTTTAATGATTCGAACAAGCGTCTCAATTAAACGTCAATTACGACTGCCAATTGTGTTCCCTGGCTTCCCTCACCGAGACAAGAATGTAATTCTGCCGTGCTGCTGGTCACATGGCACGCTTCCCGTGAAATATGCAAATGAGATCAATTAAAGAATAATTAATAGGAAAAGTATTTTTTGATATTCCCCCCAAAAAAGCAGGTTTGAGTCAGACGTTTGCTGAATCCATTTGCATAAAAGGTGTCTGATTAACACGTACCTCATTTATCACACCAGTCCTCAACCTGTCAGGAGTACAGGAGTGTGCCAGCACACACCCACAAACACACTCCACAAACACAACCCTTTACGCTCATATGCACTAGCACACATACTATAGCCCAACTATACACCCCGACACGCGCGATTGACCCGCTGCGCACCCCCATTCTGATCTCAGACACTTCCAGGGATACCCCAGCCTCGAGAGGAGCGAGGGCAAACGTTGTGCCATCTCGAGGGTGTCAGAAGCCTTTGTAGCACTTCACTCCGTCTGTAATGAGAGCTCTGGATGCCGCGGGCTGACCGCTGTGAAGTGTGTTCTCAATTAGAGGCCGCACTGCCCGCAGAACTAATGACCGCCAGGCTCGAGCCACAGCATTACTCTCCGGCAACTTTTCTACTCCGACTGCACAGCACGGGGGCCAATTTACAGAGGCAGAAATGAATAATCAATACAGTGGAATTCCACGAGAAGCGAAGCGTCAACAGCTGTGCTGTTGGCCATGCAATAGTCCATTGGTCTGTCTATCTGTCTGGCCTTCCCACCCAGCACCACCCCAATATCTCAAACACAAGCAAAAAGTCATCATGGAGTTGGAAAGACACTAGATCAATGGTTTACAAGTAACTTCATACCAAGAAATCCTATTATAAATCCTTTAAAAAGTGTGTGTTTTCAATAGAATCAGCTGTCCCTATCAAATTATATCATATTTTATAAATATATATATATATATATTATATTACACCGTTTCCTGCCCAGCAGGCACTTTGAATTGGAAGTTGATATTGGAGGATATTACGTTCCTGTGACTCTGCTTGTATCTCTGCCTGTGCCTGTCTGTGTGTCTGCCTGTGCCTGCGTCTGTCTCTGCCTGTGTCTGTGTCTCCTCTGCCTGTGCCTGTGTCTGTCTCTGCCAGTGTCTGTGTCTATGCCTGTGTCTGTGTTTGTGCCTGTGTCTGTGTCTCTGTCTGTGTCTGTGTCTGTGCCTGTGTCTGTCTCTACCTGTGCCTGTGTCTGTGCCTGTGCCTGTGTCTGTCTCTACCTGTGCCTGTGCCTGTCTGTGTCTCTACCTGTGCCTGT
>JAVQIZ010140645.1:0-12500 GCA_036023535.2 Galaxias brevipinnis | reverse complement strand
CACGGACAATCACGACCCCAGGGGCTGATGGGACTGGAAAGGTCATCTCGGAAATGTCACCGCCCATTACAACCAGAGTAAAGGACCCACTTTGCTGTACAGTGTGTGTGCGCGTGTGTGTGTGAGAGAGAGAGAGAGAGAGAGAGAGAGAGAGAGAGAGAGAGAGAGTGAGAGAGAGAGGCAGGGCATAGAAACAGAGGATACTTTACATACTAAGGCCGTAGGGATGGGACTTTCTGTAAACCAGTATGTGAGAAATGGAGGCCAGGTCTGTGAACACTTCCTATAGATGGCTGGCTTCTCACGACCAAATACAGAAACCTGGTCAAAGGGGGGGATGATAGAAAAGTGTTGCCTTTTATTAACTTCAGTCCATTCATACTTAACTCCGTTAACCATATGCCTATCCCTTAAACATATTTAATTAAAAAGTTTTGACACAAGACAGTGTGCTATTAATGCAGTTTATATGTGTGTAAGGAGAAAAGCCTATACATGGTTCAAAGCACATTCTGTATACCTACTGGTTAAACTTGCATAAAGATCAAAACTCATGTAAAGCAAGTAAATGTTTTTAAAACAGTGCAGAATTGCTGTCTCTAATCCATGCCTGGTTTGTAAACTGAGTAACTGCTCTCCAGCAACCTAAGACTCCGCCTCAACCCCGGTTGTTTATTTATTTGATTAACGGTGATAGGCTAGGTCTCCTTTAAGCAACCCGGCAGACTTAATTAATTAGACTGGAAATGCGTGCCTCTGGCCGCTGCATTATTCCTCCCGCATCCATCCTTATTGCGGTGAACCGGAATGGCAGGAGCGGAGGGAGAGACTGCGAGAAATCCACTGGAACCGGGTCGAATTATAAAAGATATTCACCAGCTGTCATCTGCCCACTTTAACCGCTCGCCTTTTTGGATACCGATGTGCCGCATTGCTCTCTTGCTGAAAACGTGTCCCCTGTAGCTTGATGAATGCGCCACAAAGCTGTCCTTGTTTTTTCAGCGCTCCGGGAATGTCAACACAACGGCAAGATGGTCCGCATAGCGAGCGCGCTGGGGCTGGTGATGTTCAGTGTGGCGTTGCTCATATTGTCACTCATCAGCTACATGTCGATCAAGAAAGATTTCTTATTCACAACCCCCAAATACGCAAATGGAGGTCCACGGATGTACATGTTTCACGCAGGGTTTCGGTAAGTGCTTTTGATTTCGGCTCATTAAGGCTACGTGACCGCTACCAGATGTCTTCCAGAACGATAAACCGATGACCGTTATGACTATGTAGCATCCGGTGTTCTGTGGGCCTGGGTCTATACAGTATCGCTTTCATGTTTATAAAACTGTAAAAAGACTTAATTAACATAGGTATTTCTAAAACGGTTTGTTCAGAGGGTGTTGATGTAAATCACAAATCATACAGGCCATCACAAGCTAATACACAGTAGCAATATGGCAACTCCTTTGGCTAGTCCTTACATTATCACAAAGGTATTGGCTAAAGAATTTAGCTCAAAACCCACACCATATTATAAAACATTTTTTCCTCTTCTGGTCTGGCTCAGCATCTTCTCATAGCAGAGAGAGATCAACTCAAACCCGCTGCCAAGTTAATACCAAAACAACAAGCCGAGCCTGTGAAAAGGAGGGCATCATTTAATCCTCGCGTCATGACAAGCACGGCGCGTGTTCTGATGATGCTTTCCTTCTGCCCTCCTCCCATATTTCTCTCCATCGCTGTCTCACCGAGGCCATGGTGCTGGCGCGGATGCTGTGTGGGTGCCGTGAGCGCGCGGCTGCGTGCCGTTGCGAATTGCCAGCAGTTGGGATGGCTGGTTGGCTGCTCGAGCCGGGGGGAGCTGTCCTTGGTACTGATTTACCCTGCAGAGCGCGAGATTCATTTCTACCAGCCTGTAATAATTTCCCCTTTGTGGCATAGCAGCCAAGGTTATCTGGTGGGGGCCATTTTGCAGCTTTGTAAGGACGATTCACCATATGGGGAAGACATCTGGATAGTCTCGTGCATCCCTCTCTCGTCTTCAATAACTACATAGTGATCAAAAACCTAATTGATTATTCAATAATTGTGCATACCCTAGTTAATATAAAAATCAAATAAACGCCTACTGTATGATTCTATGAATGAATGATTGTAAATGTGGGTTATCAGGTAATTGCATTTTCAGTCATTGTTTCCATAAGCATCATCATTACAAACAGATATGCCATGATCGAAGCAGGTGATCAATTATGTTTTGTAACAATGGCATGTTACACCTCCAGATCTCTCCTATGATCTCCAGTCATCTCATATAGAGACCTTAGTTTGTATTGGTTAACAGTGTTACAATCTCAGACCATATAGCTTTTGGTTTGCTACAGAGGGATAAAATAAATATCATAACATTGTATTCCCTCGTATTTATTCATACCATTGTAGTATTCCCAATAGTCATATTTAAATCTATAAATAATTAGCAGTAGATGATTGAAATGTGATGTCGCATCATAAACGATAATAAAGATCATATCATCAAGTGCTTGTCAGTGCTGTGTATAGGAGGCCATTTTAACCATCAGCCAAGTCTGTAAGTGCTGTGTATAGGAGGCCATTTTAACCATCAGCCAAGTCTGTGACTATGGTGGTGCTGAGAATCTGCTTCTCACATTCTGTTAAGGGCCAGTCCGAGAAAACTATTCGAGGTTCATGGCCTGGCTAAAACAAACTTTTAAAAACATATTCTTAACTCTATGTCATCGATTTTTAAGCAACTAAACGTTACATTTAGTAAAATACTGGAGTGTTGTAACAGCGGAATGGATTATGGACGTAGAGAGAGCTGATTTGATTGCATTACAGATTCTGCTTCAAGTAAGTTAGCCCTTAGACCAGTGAGTTCAACCTCAGTGGTTCTTGACTCAAAATGTTATGCCATGGTTTTGGTTGACCTCTTTGTTTTTCCACACTTGTCCCGTATGTTATAAACCTCTCTCTCTCTCTCTTGCCATCTGGAGGTATAGGGAGAGGGAGAGGACGAGGCCAAAGACAGAAGTACTGTATGGGTGAATGGTTGCTTTTCTGTCGGTTTTTTTACTATCCAAAGAAAATGTGCTTCGTTCCTATTGCATTTGTTATTTAACTTTTGGATACGAAGCAAAAGTTGAGCTTTTAAGCCGATACTGGTATGTTATAATTTTTCTAGGGACAATAAGCTAAAAAAACACTTTCTTACAAGCACCGTGCTTCAGCTTTCTTGATCAGCCTAAGCAAGCTAAGCATAAGCAATGCAAAGCAAGAAAAATGTATGCCAGCAAGCTTTCTCTCTCTCTCTATCTTTGTGTAGATTCTAAAAATACACAAAGCAAACTTAATATCTTTCTCAGGCAAGGTGCTGATCTGCACCTGCACTGCTCCAGCCCAGCAAAGGCCTGTACACGCTGCACAGCTCCCGGCTACTGCAGTGGATAGGTCAGTCATAGCCCAGCACAGCACAGCACAGCTCAGCTCAGATGGGTTTGGTTCGGCTGTGTGAAGAAACTCATACAATGCTTACACTGCCAGACAGTTGTAACAATGGCTGCCAAAGCGAATACGAAAGACAGCCGATGAATGGACCAAGCAGCATTTTGTAGCTTGAACATGGAGGAATGGCGTGTGACCCACACATGGATTAAGCCTAGTTGACATTTTTTAATCTTCTATTGGAGATCAAAAATTTTTTTTTTACAATTTTTGTTTTTGTTGTCGACCAGGCATTTTACATGTGTGTGAATAAGCCAATATAGACAGCTTCCTGCTCAGCTTTCTTAAACATACTTTTTGCTTCCAGCAGCTCTCAGTTAGCGATGAAGTATCTGGACCCAGCGTTCACTCCACTGACTGACGCCCTGAGGGAAGGCCTGCAGGAGAACTTCTCAAAATGGCGCTACAACAGGTCTGCCTTCATGGAACAGAGGTAAGAGACTTAACAGTTTCATCTGAAGCGATCGACCCAATATAAGTTTAAACTTTAAATCGTTCCACACACAATTAGGAAAGTCGTCCATAGGGTGAACTTGCCCCCCCCCCCGCCCCCACCCCCCTCATCTGTTGAAACCACTACAGTTATCAGGCATCATAGATTTCTTGTCGCTGTTTAGCGTGTTTAGTGTGTTTAGTGTGTTTAGTGTGTTTAGCGTGTTTAGTGTGTTTAGCGAGTGTTTAGTGTGTTTAGCGTGTTTAGCGTGTTTAGCGTGTTTAGCGTGTTTAGCGAGTGTTTGCACACGACGTACCTGCTTGTCTTTTCCGTCGTTTTGTCCCCGCCCCCCTCCCCCGCACAGGAAAGACATCTCCAAGTACATCGACATCGCTCACAACTTCAGCCTGACGCGTGGCGGCGTGCGCGTGGGCCAGCTCATGCACTACGACTACTCCAGCCACAAGTACGTCTTCTCCATCGGGGAGAACTTCAAGTCGCTCCTGCCCGAGGTGTCCCCCATCCTGGACAAGCACTACAACGTCTGCGCCGTGGTCGGCAACAGCGGCATCATCACGGGCAGCCGCTGCGGCGCCGAGATCGAGAAGTTCGACTTCGTCTTCCGCTGCAACTTCGCGCCGACGGAGCTCTTCAAGCGGGACGTGGGGAAGAGGACCAACATGACGACCTTTAACCCCAGCATCCTGGAGAAGTACTACAACAACCTGCTGACCATCCAGGACCGCAACAACTTCTTCCTGAGTCTGAAGAAGCTGGACGGGGCCATCCTGTGGATCCCGTCCTTCTTCTTCCACACCTCGGCCACGGTCACACGGACGCTGGTGGACTTTTTCATCGAGCACAGAGGTCAGCTAAAGGTCAAGCTGGCCTGGCCGGGAAACATCATGCAGTACGTCAACAGGTCAGCAAACTAGTGGAAGATATTAGCGATGATTGATAATGATAATAGTGATAACCTCGCTGTTTGTTTTTACCCTGTCGGGATGTTTCTTTCCTTTGAAATCCCCCACAAGTCATTGTGGCAGGGGGATGACTTTGTAAGTCAATGGCAAAAAACAACAGGTGTCGCTCCACGATTACAAACCAATTTGACCCTTTTTGGATTTGTAACATTTACAACAAAAAGAAAACCTATGGCCACAATGCTTCACAATACATTGGCACAAACAGCATGGGGGGTGGGGGACAAAGGTGCCCGCTACGTGTGCTGGTGGCAGCTCAGACACTCCACACTGGGCTTAATGGCAACCCTTAGGAGAGCGAGGGCGGAGAGAGAGAGCCTGTCGAAAATTGAGGGGCAGGCTGTTATTGAGCCGGCTGGCCAGAAGTATGTTATGGTGGGAGAGGATTTACAGACAGAAGTGGAGGAGGAGGAGGAGGAGGGAGGGAGGGAGAGGGGGGGGGGGATTATGAGCAGAAAAGGGGGTTTCTGTGAATGGTATGGCACCGAGTATTTTTTGAAGAGGAGGCTTAGCTTGATGCTTACCGTCGCCCGCTGAAAAGACTTATTCTCACTGTAATCTCCCTCTATCCCATTAAAGCAACCTGCTCGGACAGAATTACTCCATTTAAGAAGCTCACTGCCCCCTAAGACACCTTGAGTGTCTATTGTTGACGGCCATTTTGTTTTCCATGTTGGAAAGCTTGTTAAAGCATTGGTTTTCAACTCAACTGACAGGCGTAATGTATAGATTGAGTGACATTTAGTACTGTGGATGTGTCTTGTTTTGTGTCCTTGTAAGACACACACACACACAAACACACACACACACAACCATTTCACAACAAAACACCAATATATGATCGTTCCAAGTGTTCCAAAGCTATATATAGATAGATATATATATATATATATATATGTATATATATATGTATATATATATACATATATATATACACATGTACACACATATACACATATACACACCTAAGGTTTGAATACATTTTCCCAATGACTTCAATGGGAAAGTGTGCCCAAACCTTTGACCAGTACTCTATATTTAAAACCCATATAGCCAAAAATGATCTCTCGTTCCCCTAATTCTCCCTCTCTGTCTGTCTGTCCCCCCCCCCCCCCCTTCTACCCTCTCTCCTCACCCAGCTACTGGAAGACCAAGCAGCTGTCGCCCAAGCGTCTGAGCACGGGCATCCTGATGTACACGCTAGCCTCGTCCATGTGCGACGAGATCCACCTCTACGGCTTTTGGCCCTTCGGCTGGGACCCCAACACGGGCCGCGAGCTCCCCTACCACTACTACGACAAGAAGGGCACCAAGTTCACCACCAAGTGGCAGGAGTCCCACCAGCTGCCCGCTGAGTTCAGGCTCCTCTACAAGATGCACAGCGAGGGCCTTCTGAAGCTGACGCTGTCGCACTGCGCCTAGTGGCGTAAGGGGGGGGTACCGCGGGGGGGGGGGGGGGAGGGGGTTTGGAGGGTATAACAGGCACGTTTTGTGCTCAAGGACAAACGGAGGGAGAAGGTCTGGGACACTTGGACACAGCCATGGGGGAATGTAGGCGTGTGTTTTGCAAAGGGACAGATGGAGGACGGGGGGCCGAGAACACAGCTGCGATGGAGCGCACTGGGACAGGGACTGTTTGGTGTCTAGGACACGATGGAGGAGAGACCGTTAGCTCCCGTTTGATCTAGCCTCCGAGCCAGCTCAGGCAAGCTTAAACCCCCCAGACTCCCCAAAGCCAAACCAGGCATTCTTTTCAGCAGCCTATAGCCTCCTTTGCTCGGAGCTACAGGTAAAAGGAGGTCATTTGGGACAAAATAGAGCCTTTAAGTTATTAGCTTTCCAGTAGCTTGATGGGCTTGTGTTTACGTTTTCTTTAACAGACGAATGTGTTTGTTAGTCTGGGTACTAGCGTGCTGTTGAAACAGCTGGCACAGTTCTACAGACCCTGAAGCAGCTGTGGGACTACGACCCCCATAATCCTTTGCAACAGCCACCATAATACAATAGCAAACTCTTGTACTACTCATAATGTAACATATCTAGAAACTCTCTGTAGGTGTTATGAGGGCATTGAGACCTGGTATCATGGCTCAAATCTATGGTGATCAGTGTGTGGGGAAAGTTAGTGTTATATAATGCAAGTTTGTTTTCACTCTCTCTCTCTCAGGATATTTTAGTTTAATGTTTGAATTATATGTGTTTTAGAATTACAGTAAACAATGTAAACGTAAAAGAGCTAATAGAATCACTTCACATCACAAACAATAGAGGCACAAAAGAAAAATATACAGGGAAACTTAAAGTCACTTCTACTGCTGCAGTAGTTTTGGGACCAAATAATTTGTTTGCACAAGCAGAAATTAGACATGACGTTGCACATTATGCTCGATAGCCCATGGTAAAAAACAAAACAAAAAAACAAAAAAATATTATGCTTCTTTTTCTTTCTTCCTGGTTTGTGAGAAAGTATTTATTTATTCAAAAAATTTACGAACATTTTAAGAACTTATACGTATCATATTTCTGCTCAGGTAATGCATTATAACTCTGCGGATGTAGAAATCATTTAAAAGTTTAACATATGTTAAACGGTATTGCATAGATAAATCTACAAAAAATAAGCAGGTCATTCAAACGTGTGTACACACTGAAGTTGCACAACAAACGGTTAATGCAAAGGTTGAGTTGAAACCTTATGCCACAAAATCCATCACCACACCAAAAAGTATCACTGACAGTGAGGTAACCCCACTGTTACCGAGCATGGCACATCACATAGGAAGCAAGTTCAACAACACTTCAAAAGGTTTACACCATATCTGTGCAACATCAGAGTGCATGAGACCGCATCCTCTCCATGTAAAAGCATCCATGGCGGAGCTCGTCTATCAGAGGGCTAACCAAACCAGCTCACATGAAACGCTCCACCCACCAGATGTTTTACAGAGGAAACGCACAGTAGGACAGAACGTCAGCGAGTGTGAAGCATCCAATTACTTACCAAGTCTGTGTGTCAGTGTGTGTGTGTGTGTGTGTGTGTGTTCTGCTGTAATATGCACAGATGTTTTTTTCCTCATTAGTGTGTTTGTGGGATTGCTCTAAGGAGCCAGTGATTTGTCTGGATGGATGTGTGTGTGTGTGTGTGTGTGTGTGTGCACGTGTGTGTGTGTATTGTGTTCTGAAAAAAGCTCTGCTTTACTCTATGTAAACCGACTATTTTGAGCTAAATTCATAACTCTCAGTTTCTTTTTAGTTATCAGGATTGTGTGTATGAATGTGTGACTACGTGTGTGTTGGTGTTTGTGTGTTTGTCTGTGTGTATGTGATCAAATGGTTTTGGTTTTGATTGATCAACGGTAAAGATGTCAAATCCTCATGCCGCGCCTCATTGACGTTCACTGAATCAATGGGACAAGTCGATGTCTGTGAGAAAAACTAGAGTATTTTTATAACATGTAAACTTACTTCAAATGGCTATTTTTCTCTTCCTGGTAAAAAGTTTACGTGACGTTGTTTGTTTGTTTGTTTGTTTGTTTGTTTGTTTGTTTGTTTGTACCCGTGTGTGTTGGTGATGTTTTTTGGTGTGATCGATGTTGTGAAGCTTCCTGATACGTTTGTAACGACTGATTAACATTATTCACTCATTCAACATGACACACATTAGTAAGATTCAGTAGATATCTTATTAATCATTATTTTTAGTATAGTCATTCAATGCCTACTTGAATGTATATTCTCTGTCAGAAGTATCAAAAAGGTATAAAATGTTAGCAGTTTTATCAATGCTGTTATGCTACATTATCAGGAGGTAGATGGTGATTCATTGTTGGTCCTATAGTGCAAATGATTGACATCAATGTTTAGTGTTTTACTGCGTTTTTTTTATTGCGTTATTGGATTTATGTGTATTTATTTTACCATTCATCAACTTTATTGAATCATTGTTTTTCATATGCCTCCTGTAAATGAACGTACACATTTCTTTACACAGTATTCGGCCCTCGTTGTATTCTTAGTAACTTAAAGAATTTGGGTGATACATATCACTAAAGAATGTCAGTTTAAAACAACAATTGAAATTAGTTTCTTTTTAATGTGCATATCACAACATAATCAAAGGACGGTACAATATCCAATGTACAAAAATGTCAAAATGTTTATTTATCATTAAGTGGATGTCTGAACCAACGGGTATTCAGAGTTTCTGCAGAAAAAATATGGTTTTAACTTATTTCTTCATTTTGGAAATTATTATATAATGTATTGAATATAACATACAGTTTAACAGATTTTACAAGACTAAGTACCAACGAAAAAAAATTCTAGGCCAGAGATTTCAACAGAGAAGAGCAAAGTACTTTAAAAACTTCCCAAGTTCACATTTATTGATAAAGACTTCTTAGTAAGAAAAAGCAGAGCTGTGGTTCTGGCTCAGAGGGGTTTCCCATAGAGTGGCCAAGTCTCTGTATTGACCTACATTCACTTCTTTGTGTTGTGAATGTTACTGCCATACTGGAGAATCACACACACACACACACACACTTCCACACACACTTCCACACATCCACACACACACACACACACACTCACACACTTACACACACACTTACACACATCCACACACACACACACACACACACACACTTCCACACACACACACACACACACACACAAACACACGCACACACACACACAGACATGTCCATGCACACACACACACACATACACACACACACACAAAGTAAACACACAGTATAAACCACTAGATCTGAATAGTATGCTTAATCACTGGCTTGCACCCCTCTAACTTCAGTCTCCACATGGTGTCTGGCCAGACACACACACACACACACACACACACACACACAGTCCATCTCTCTCACACCAACCAACACAATCATTAAAAGCTGCTTCATTGAGCCGGTGCTGGGATCGATGTTTTTCTATTCCCTGTCTTCCCTGGCCTGACTAAAGAGGTTTAGGTTGAGCCCTCAATAGCTAAAGATCAGGGCACATACAGTCCTCCTTCTTATCTGCTTCTTCTCCTTCTTCTTCTCTCCTTCACTTTCTGCCGTTTCCTTTTCTTCTTCTTTGGTTGTCTGCAGCTACTCTTTTTACCCGGCTGTTGGTCTGCGTTCCAAGCAAAACGGATGGGAATATTGAATGTGATGAAACTAAGTGCTCTCTTTCATTCTTTCTTTCTGTCTCTTTTCTCTGCCGCACACTCTCTTTCTATCTCTCCCCTCCCACTCTCTCTCTCTCTTTACCTGTCTCTGTCACTCTCTGCCTCTCATTCTTTCAACTTTTCTCTTTCTCTCTTTTCTCTTCGTTCTTCAATCCAATAATTCAACCAAATGTCCATGATATAAAATAGCTTTCTTTTAGAAAAAAACCTTGTTTTTATTTTTAAAACGAAGCACCAGCCTGTATTTTACTATATCTTGCAGTGTTCACAAAGCAAGTTATAGAATATTGATTTCTTTGTTCATTTTGTTTTTGGGAAAAACTTAGTAATATGAATAAAATATTAGTTTCCTATCCTTATATCTTTCTTAGCTTTTTTTCCAGTGGTTCAGTGAGAGGTAGCGTAAACAGATGTTTAGATATAAATAAGAAACTAAGGAGTCCTTTCAGGGCGCCATTTTACGATTTAGTTTTTAATTGGAGGTCTAAGCCTTGTCATTTGTTCACAAACAACTGACATTCCATTCAAGCGTATTTAATTATCCAATTATTGTATCGCCATTTCAGTTCAGAATGAGACTGTTGTTGACTGCTCCTGAGAGAATGGCGACACCTCCGGTCAAATGGTTGTGACGTTCTCTGTTGATCTTCTGAATGTGTTGGGTTTTTGAGTCTCCCTCCTCTGTCTCCAGTCCTGGCTGAAGTCATTGTGGGCGTACAGACATTTTGGGGTTTCTGAGCGTGGGACAGAGCATTGTGGGGCTGGGTCCGGGGTCAAATAAAGGTCAGGTTTAGGAACATGCCGAGTTGTTCTCTCCTATGTTTTCACAAACGTGTGCTTTTAATGGAACCACACACACACACACACGCACACATACACACACACGCATGCACACACACGCACGCACGCACACACACACACACACACACACACACACATACACACACAAGGTTTTCTTAGAGAACAAGCTTATTTCTACCAGTGAAGGATGAGATGCTTTTACTGTAAGTGGCATGATATCTTAAATGTGTGGGAGAAAATCTGAATGAGCTATTTCTCTCTCTTATGCACACACACACACACACACACACACACACACACACACACACATACCTAGCCTCCATTACGTAATAAAGGTTCAATTTCATGTGTGTTATGCTACATGATCCGTAAAGAAAAGTCTGTTGTGTGTTGAGAAATCAACAGGCAAATCAAAACACATATTATATTATAATCATCTTTTATAATCAGCGTTGTTTTTCTTATTGGCTGTATTTGCATTTTTTTTATATTTGTTAAATTAAGTAACCAATCACTAAGTGTGGGTTATGACTGAGACTATGCCGTGTTTACAAGACACATTTTTGTTTCACAAACACAATTCAGTGCACCAATTATAGACCATGCGAATAGTAGGCCCTTATCGTTAATCCATCGGCCTAGGGAGTGGATATTGACTGCATGAGAGCAGCATGCACCTTTCCCTGTCCTATATCCGGTATCAGCAGTATCGCAGAATCCCGCGAGACAGTTACCACACGTTCGTTTAAAAAATGACTCAAGATAAGAACTCTTACAATTTTTTTTTGGTTTATATGTATAATTAAAATACACCTAAAATCTGAGAATATTGATTAAAGACTAAAATCAAACTAAACAAAACAGCAGTTATTTTCTGGTGATTATTTTTTATTCGACCAATTTCATGAAAACAAAATGGAGGACTTTAGTTAGAGAAGCCTGTATTGTATATTTAAAATGTGTTGCGTCCATTACAATGGTCACTAAGCTCCAGTTTGTACCATCACCATCACCCGCAGCAGCAGAAGCAGATCTGTCCAGTTCACCCTCACCTCTAACCTTTGACCTTTGGGAATCCCATTGGGGGTTCGGGGAGGGGCAAAGAGATGAAATCACAACCGGACATTAACAAAGAGACTCAACCATCTCGACAAAATGGAATGGAATCGAACAGAAAAGAGCACGACAGGACAGGACATGACAGAACAGAACAGAACAGAACAGAACAGAACAGAACAGATCAGAACAGAACAGAACAGAACAATACTGAATAGAATAGAACAGAACAATACTGAATAGAATAGAACAGAACAGATCAGAACAGAACAGAGCAGAACAGAACAGAACAGAACAATACTGAATAGAATAGAACAGAACAGAACAGAACAGAGCACAACAGGACAGAACAGAGCAGAGCAGAACAGAACAGAACAGAACAGAACAGAACAGAACAGAACAGAGCAGAACAGAGCAGAACAGAACAGAACAGGACAGAACAGAACAGAACAGAACAGAACAGAACAGAACAGAACAGAACAGAACAGAACAGAGCAGAACAGAGCAGAACAGAACAGAACAG
>JAVQIZ010140631.1:0-18456 GCA_036023535.2 Galaxias brevipinnis | reverse complement strand
GTGTGTGTGTGTGTGTGTGTGTGTGTGTGTGTGTGTGTGTGTGTGTGTGTGTGTGTGTGTGTGTGTGTGTGTGTGCTGGGTTGACAGGTGGAGGAGGCTCGTATCTCCATCCAAGACCCCGAGCTAAGGAAGCTGCTGAGTCTGACGACGGCGGACCTGCGCTTCGCCGACTACCTGGTGAAACACGTGACGGAGAACCGCGAGGACGTCTTCTTGGACGGGACGGGCTGGGAGGGAGGGGACGAGTGGATCAGAGCACAGTTTGGCCTGTACGTGCACTCTCTTCTCTCCTCCGCCCTGCAGGAAGGTACAACGCTTATTCACTCACTCGCTTACTCCCTCACTCACTCACTTACTCCCTCACTCACTCACTCACTTAATCACTCATTCACTTATGACACACACGTCTTTTCCGTTTTTGATTGCGTCCCTGTCCAGATAACGAGAGGTTGCTGGCAGATTACGGCGTACCTTTCATCTCAGCCTGGAAAATTAGCCATAACTACAGGGTGTGGTACAGCAACAAGCATCCTGCTATGGCTGAGATCACCCCAGGGTAAGTGACTAGAGTGTGGGATTGATGGTATTGATGGTGGGGGGTGTTTCCCGGGGATTCATCTGCCTGTTGTACTCTCTGTGGGTCGTCTTGTTGTAATGCTGTTTTATGTATCAAAATATATTTTCTGTTGTGTATTTCTTGATAATAGTGTAATAATTGCTTTGCTGCTATTTGTACTGTCTTTCAGTCATCCGTTTCAAGGGCAGTACAGCGTCGCAGATGTGAAATTAAAACTGTCTCAGTAAGTATTGTTTCATATGGTTGACATGTGAATGTGGGTTTGCCTAAATACCCTGCAAATATTGTATGTCTCAGAAAATCCTAAAGGCCCTTTGCTTATGTGAAAATTACCAAAACAAGTAGATTGCTGCCACCTTGTGGTAATATGGTTGAGAGTTTCAAAGGCACTTCATTTTAGTAGTCAATAATAATGACTGGCAGTGACACCCAAGAACCCTAAAGTTCCTGTTACTTCATCCTGAGTTTTATTAAAATGTGCAATTACCTATACAGCTGTCTGTCTATGCTTCTTGAGCATGACTTTTATCTGGAAGGAATCATGATTGATGTGCCGCAGACTTGTGATCTGACAGTTCTTGCGCATTGGTGATCGCAGACATCCATTTAGCTCAGCCCTTAGAGCAATCCAATTATGCTAAACTTGGGGTGCATTTATCCAGCTAGTCGTTCTGCGTTCCATCATGTGTCAAACGTCAACCGGCCACAAACTAGCCCATTAATACATTTTATTTGCCTATAGATACATTTTGGCATGGTAAGGCTTTTTACAAATAGTAGGTTTTGCGTAAGCAATGCAGCCTCTCACGGTGCTCAACTAACATTCGTTTATTTTTGTTTTGGATTGCTGAGGCGGTTCGCCGTTATTTAGATTCAAATTCTTACATGCTCTTAATTTTGGAAGTTAAAGTTGACATCAATGTACAGAATTGATCTTATATTGTGCATTTTACACAATTAACAACATGCTGTAATATGAGGTTACTTGGTTGGAAACATTAGGTGATACATATTTAATCTGTAAAGGTGGCGTCTCCTCAGTGTCACCTCATGTCATGGAGTACCCAACGACATATAACTTTGGATGGTGATGATCTTGGTAGCTTGCTATAATAATCATCCCTAGTCTCATAATAGTGTAGCCCATTAATTATCAGGCAGTTTCATTCTCAAAAACAGAGCTGGCCTCTACAGCAGGGGGCTCAGGTTTCATTCCAGGAAATGTGGAGGAAAGGCTATCCTGTCCGTGTTAAGTGTCCACAGCCCCATGCACCTCTTCTTCAGTTACATGTCTGATATACACTCACCACTACTCTAGATATGCGTGTCCTCATCCCTAACTCGTCTATTGATAGCTTAATGGGGATAGCATGGAATACTGCAACGTTTCCCTTGTGAACTTTGTCGCAATGCCTCAGTAAACAAACAAACAGATATAGCCCTGTCAGAACCCCCCACCACCCCACTCCTCGAACATTGAGTGGCCAGTAAGGTAACAACTTTCATAATAACAGGTGTTATATTTCTGTGTTTGTAACTGAAGATATAGGCTGGGATCTAATCTAGAATCCAGCCGCTAGATGTTTAGCACACGCTGTGTGAACACAACCCGCACGGAGGGACACGCTGAGTGTTACACTGCCTGCACTATAAACTCCGTATATAGCCCATATGAAACAGCCGACAGGAAGTTTGGCAGTAGGCCATTTCAGCTTCTAAAGAATAAACGCGTCTCATTTCCTGCCTCAGCTTTGTATTAGATCTGGTGCTCTTTTCTGAACAGTGGGGTATTCAGTCTGTCCAATGAGGACTGTGGTCAGAGTCATTAGTGTGTGTGTGTGTGCTGTTTAAGAAAGGGGCATTGCATTTACCTGGACCATCTTAGAAGAGTGTTTATTGTTGTAGTCTTTGACTTTCATTCTGCAGCAAACTACCATCCTCCTAGTTCAGCCTCGCTTCTCTGTTAACTAGGCCTGTCTGGAACCAGTTTGAAATTCTGTTTACAATGTGCACATATTTGGGGTTTCTAATTGGTCAGGCCAGCCATCAGTCATCACAGCTCCCCGAAGGCCCCCCAGTCAGACAGGCTTCCTGAAGCTGAAGTGTTTCCTTGTTTCCCTCATCAGTCAAGGACAGTGTAACATTCTCTTCCCACCCCCCTCTCTCTGCATCAATAAACATCAAGTCCCTGCTACCAACGGGGACTTGATGGTGGCTGTTTTCTTTATTTAGGGGGAAGGGGTGTTGCACTGCTTAGGATGTTCGTCAATAAAGTAAAAAGAGTTGACTCCCTCTCTGTGACTCTCGCTCATGCCTCACCCAGGGATAAATTATTACTTCATACATTTCACTCTTTGGAGATGAAGATGGAGTTTGTTTGTTGACACCTGGTCACTGTACAAAGAAAATGAAGCCAGTGCACTGCCTTTAATCTAAACTGCTGTGAAACTTGTCCTGCTAATTTCTTCTTCATAGATATGGCTACCGTGACATTTAGTCATCCCAAACACTTATATAAACTACACAAAGGTTCGAAGAACATTCCGCAATGATGTTCATTGTTGCATAAAAATAACCAAAAATGTCACACCGGAGTATATTGTACATTGCTGTTTACATCATTGAACCTGCTATTTCAATCTCCATGCCTACTGCAGCTCGGTTCAGAACAGCGAACGGGGGAAAAAGATTGGGAATGCAGTCATCACCACCAGCCGGAGTGTGGTACAGACAGGAAAGGCAGTTGGTAAGATGGCCCACAGACCTTTCACTAATTCTTTGAAACTAATGTCATATCAATTCACTTAATGATATTGTCTGTAACTGAAAACAATTGCATGGGTAAAATACCTACACATCTGGACACATATTTTCTCGTCATAATCCTTCATGCATCCTGACTTTAATGACTCCAGGTCAGTCAGTAGGAGGGGCATTGACAAGCGCCAAGTTTGCCATGTCATCCTGGTTCTCCACACTGGCCCAGCCCCCAGTGTCGGCCAGCCCAGTGGAGTCCAACCTGTCCGAGGACAAGCCATGACTGTGAGGCACCTCTCCACACCTTCTCCTCTCCCCCCTCTCCTCTAAGCACCCATATATCCAAGGTGAAGAGATGGGAGGGGTTTATGTGGGCCTAAATTCGTTCGAAAGGATTTCATTTCTAGGCTCTGTCTGCGGTTCTGTTGGCATGGCAGCAGTGAGACCCTGGTCTGGTCTAGTCTGGTATGTAGCCCCTTTTTAGGCCACCCTCTCAGGACTGTCCTGTTGCTGTAAGGACTTAAGGGAAGGATGAAGGAGGCACTCCTGACATTATGCTTAAGATACATATCCATGCTGAGGCCATACTTAAGTCTGGTGTAAGATGGTCATCAGTTGTTCCAAATCACAGATAAGTGCTGGTGCATTACTAAAACAATATACAAAACAAGGAAGAAACACTTTTGCTGGATTGCTGTCAATAAGACACTAATTGAGTTGTCATTTCAGTTGGTAGTCCATTTTAGATTTATTTTTACTTTGAGAGACTTTCTGACAGGCTTAGCTTGGAGCGCTATGCAGAATATTTGACTAGTTGTTTTTGGTCAAGTTCATGGTCACGCCTCATGATTTCTGGTTTTTTTTATGCTTTTTTAAAATGACAAAGATTTTACATTGCATTGCTGAGTTGTTGAGTACTTTTGGTTGTTACACAAGAATATTTTTTTTGCTCTGTTTTGCATTGTGGTAACCTCCTTAACTTGCCCTGTAATTACAATTCACATTGTGATTACATGGTGTAATATTAATGCTTAATATTCACAATGGCATTGCTTTCTTTTTAATGAATGCACCATCTGATTTGTTATACTCACCGTACAACGCTGTCAGACATATGCCCAATCCAGTTCACTGACGTGAAGGATCAAAGGGACTCATGTGTTGCAACTGTCAGAACAAAGCATGCTTTGAGATTTGGGTCCAAACCACCTTTTTTGATGTGATATGGTCCTTATCAGTAGTTGCCTGATGTGTATTTTTAATACTATTTTACTCACCCACATTCACTACACGTTCATTCACAGTCATTCAGATATTTATTGAAAAAAAACAACAACTTAGGGCTAAATAAAAAAAACTCTACAATGTTAAGTCTAAAGGATCTGTTGTTATAGAACAATTTGCAATTCTTTGAAGATTATGTCTGGAGCATATTTTATTTGTTGTGTATAGTTTGAACATAATCGTATATAATCACTGTAAATGTTCACGTTTTGTCATTACACTGAAGCAAATCTGTGTCTGTGGACCATCATATTTATAATTCATTGTGACTATTTAGATAGTATAGTAAGTGCTCACTTACTCAAACAACTATTGGTGTTATGAAATATTATTTGAAACAGTCAAGATTAGTTTTAGTTCTGAAAGATGTCCATTTATCATGTTTTAGTGGGTGAGATTGAGTTATAAAACGGTTTATTGTACCATTTTGCTAAATTCTCTCTAATGTCCCCTTTTTTTATACTTTTAAGTCATGAACATGGCTTTTTAAAAAATTTACTACGTTAGTTTTATCATCTGACAGTGTGTATTTAATGAATGTTTTGTATATATATTTTCCTCGTCAATGCGATGTGAAAAAGTGTTCTGCTGTACTGCTGCATTAAAAAAAAGGAAATAAATTGCACTACTTTCTAATACTTGCTTTCATTATAAGATCATGAAATCCCAATATTGGTTGGTATGAGTGTTGGAAAATAGGTACATTTTGGCCCCTGATTCAGTGGTCTGTGTTGTAATGTAGGTCAGCCAAACAAAGGACCACACTGGGGGGTGGGTGGGGGTCGTGGGGGACATGCCATTTGCCTGACAAAAACATACCCACATGCTACACAACAACAATACGGCGTCATCGCTGGGACAAATGAGCCTAGAGACCTCAGGGATGACTTTTACATTATAAGCTCAAAAGCTATGTGTTTGTTTGCTGCCAGCCATTCAAAGCTGGTGTTAGTTGGCTCTGAGTAGGTATGCGACATGCCAATTTATTCACCAATGCATAAACACAGCACCAAATACCGGAGTTCTATGCATATATACAGCTATGGATCATTTCATGAAGGTTTTCTATTCTAAACATGGTGTGGTACCAACTATATATATTTTACCTGCAATGATCTGCAACAGGATCTTGTGGAGAATTGTCTGGTAAAAATGCAGTTTGCATTTTTAATTGACAGAAACAACTCGACAAATTGCTTACTATGATCAAAACGTTGCTATATTTAGAGAAAATGATCAAATTCTAAACTAATGTGTGCATGACCACGTCTAACAAATTAGAAATCATTTATCATTTGATTGGTTGCGTATACTTAACATGACTTTCATTGAATATTTATTCCAAGTTTGGAGCTGTTTTTATCTGTAAGGAATGTTCGATTACATAAACAAGATATAAAGCATAGTTTTAATAAGCGTTTTGTAGTGCAAATAAATATTTGGAAATATGCTTCATTTGACTGATGTTACTTTTACCATTTTTAGTCTACAATTATTTTACACAAGTCATAAGTCAATAAACAATTTAATACTAGTGCAATAAACAATGCTCACAATTCCTGCTGTTATAAAAATGCTTAGCTTCCTACAGTTAACCCAATAGAGGCAAAACAATGTCACTTTTACCTGACATGGTGGTCACAGTTACATTATTCTGATCCATATTTAATAAATTTGAGTCTTTTTCAGGAATGTTTTTTATTTTTTTAATAAATTAACGTTCATTCAAAATACAGTGCCAAAGGAACATGATGCAGCCAAACATGCTAGTAAGGTTTGTCATGAAGCACCTGTGCTCATGTTTTTAAGGTAGGAGGAAGATCCCTTTCCTCCCCAACCCACACCCTCCTCTAATGCTAGTGATTGCCAGGACAATTTCCATAGCAACAGCCCAAGGCCAGCCCTCTCCTCTCAGAACCTATCAGCAGCAAGATTCCTCAATATTCACTCACAAAATTAAATGATAGGAAAAAATTGATACCTATATACAATCACACTACAGTAATGTCTGATATTCAATAAAAAAAAAAAGACTAATACAAAATAGAACCTGGTTATTTTCCCCACACTATACAGTTGTTGTTTAAACATATGAAAAAATATATGTTTGTTATATATTTCAGCAGCTTGGAAACAAAAACGAATGAGCCCAAAACCTATGGTTGTACTGAGAGTGGAGGTGTGTGACCAGCGCTTGCGGAAACATAAAAGAAAGAGGGTTGGAAAAACACATGGGAGGGGGGGGGAGGTGGAGGGTGAACTCCGTAAACTGTGGGTTGTGTGGAAGACCTGTGCTCAGAGAGGCTGACAAGACAGGCTTGGGGGTGATAGGGATTGGCTACGCTAGGCTCAGGGTGTGTAGGCGCTGGGACTGAGAAGCATTGGCAAGGAGAAGGCTCTGTGACCGGACCTGCAGTCACCTTCTGGAGCCTCTCTACCTCCCCAAGTTGTCACCCTGACCCGCACACTTAGCCCCTTTTTTCCCTCTAGTCCACTGGATCCATATGAGAGATGGATCTGCTTCACAGTAGGGAGAGTAAAGCAGAGATGGAAGCCAGAAATGAGATGGTGGGGAGGGGGTTTGGTACAGATACCATTGTCCTTCCAAGGAGGTTTACCAGTAAGTGCATCATAATCATAATCAACCTCATCGTCCGCAGATATTGGTTGATTTATAGATTATCACATTGTAGAAACAGTATAACAGACTTGTAATAATACCTAGTAGAAGTCACAACTGACAAAATAAGAAACAAAACAAAAAACAAAACCTTTTTTCAGATTACTAATATACTGAGGAACATCCTTTCTCACCAAGCTTACTTAGAGGCGTATGGCTTTAATAGCAACTAGCCCAAACCATAGTTCAATGTAAGCCAAAAAGGTATCTGATCCCTCACATAGTTGCCCATGGTTACAATCCTCCCTCCTTGTGTCAGTTGCTCTACACTGTAGCACCCATGTCCAGTCTGAGGTAGGGGTGGGGAGAGAGGGAAGCCAAGCGCTATACGTGGGGAAGTGACACTATCTCTCCATCCACCTCAAACTCCTCCGCCCCGTCGGAGGAAAACAGGTACGTGGGGGGTTTCCAGGGGGACTCCTCCAGGCAGGACGGGTACAGCTTCCCCACGGCGCAGCGGAAGTCCTTCCCCAGGTCCCACAGCACGCGCTCCGACACGGGCTGAAGCGGGAACCAGCGGTCCAGCTCCAGGTCGTACTGGTAGATGGCGTACTTGGCCCGCTCGTTCATGTGTGTCTCCCGCATGAAGATGCACAGCGAGTTGAGCAGCACCACCGCCCGCACGCAGGGGTCCGAGTAGCGCTTGGCGGGGATGTTGGCGGCCGGGCGCCACTCGTTCTTGTTGACGTCGTAGACCTCCACGGTGACGGAGGAGCCGTCGATGGTGCTGGTGGGCAGGCGGATGCCCGAGTTGCTGACCACGTGCAGGCCGCCGATGTAGAAGATGAGGTCCCCGAAGGCGGCGGCCGAGGCGAAGCAGCGGCTGGTCTTGCGCATGGCCATCTCCACCCAGGTGTCGGCGCGCGGGAAGTAGCAGTACATCAGGTCCTGGGTCATCACGTAGATGCAGTCGTGCGCCGCCACGGAGGTGCTCCAGTTCCAGGCAAAGGGCAGCGGGCTCATCATGCTCCACTCGTCCTTCTCACAGTCGTAGCGCTCCACCGTGCGCTTGTTCAGCTCGCCGCCCACGTTGTCGCCGCCGATGGCGTAGATGTAGCCCTCGCAGTGGACCAGTGAGGGCTTGATGCGGGCACATAGCATGGGCGTCTTGGGCACCCAGGCATTCTGCTGGGCGTCGAACCAGAAGAAGCTGTCCACCGAGCGGAACACGGCCTGCAGCTTGCCGCTCTTGCCGTGGTTGGCGATGGAGTTCTTCAGCGGGATCTGGCCGCCGGCGATGAACACGTCGTTGTCCGGGGTGACCAAGGTGCCCACCTTCTGCAGGTCACCCGGCGGGTTGCTCAGCTTGTACACCTTCTCGGCCTGCGGGCTGTAGCACACCACCGTGTGCGGGTAGCCCGCCAGCACGTGGCCCCCGTCGCCCTGCGTCTCCGACATGGCCTCCATGAAGATCAGCATCTCCTCCTTGGTCATGCCCAGGCGGGGCTTGAAGAACTTGGGCATGGACTTGTAGAGGCCCTGCACCACCACGGACTTGTCGTTGGGCGGCAGGCCCTGGAACCAGGCACGCTGCGTCACCTCAGAGAGCGCGTCGATGCGGATCTGGCTCAGCACCGAGGACAGGTGCTGCGAGCGCGCCTCCATGTTGTACTCCAGCCACAGCATGGCCGCCTCGCGCACCGTCTCCTCCTTTTCCACGTTGAGGTTGTCGCTGCTCAGCACGTCCACCAGCAGCTCGTGGGACAGCTGCAGGAAGGCCTCCTGCCGGTACACCACCGGGAACTTGTGCTCCACCATGCGCTTGGCACACTGCTTGAGCTCCGGGCAGCTGAACAGGTCCCCGATGCTCAGCATGCGGACGCAGTTCTCGGCGTTGATCTTCTTTACCAGGTAGTCCCTGCACTGCAGCAAGACGTCTTCCACCTTCGGGAGACGGGAAAGACAAGAGTTACAGATGGCTGCAGGGATAACAAAACGCCACCAAAATAACTAGGCATGAAAAAATGCAGACATAAAATCACAGTCCAGAGCCAAAATAATCTCTCAGTTTCATTCATTTACAGGCAGAAGTGTTGGTGAAACGGCAGCGGATGAACCCACCTGCAGGAAGCAGGCGGTCTCGTACAGGGGCTCCACGGTGCTGTCGTTAATAGCCAGGTTGCCTGTGTAGGCGTAGGTGATGATAATCTGAAGGGTGGCTGCGTCCACATTCCGGAGTTGCACGTGAGTCTGTTTACTCTCACTCAGGCCGCTCATAAACATGGCCCTGGGGGAGGGAGCAAGGAAGCAATCGATCACAGACAGCAGTCATTCTTACAGCCATGGGGTAAAGCAGACAACTCACCGACAATCACAACAAATAAACAAGCCAGGAAAGCAGGGGTGTATGTACATGTGTGGATCTGTGACTGTATCTCTGCTCTCTCTAATGGCCCGGTCTATTGCAAAATAGAAATATTGTAAAACCAAACTGGGAAATGGTCATGTCTTAGAATGTGTCCCAATGAGTAGCCTCAGCCTGCTATTGCTCTGCCCCAGGCTGAACTGCAGAGGGCTGCCAACTTTGCCAAACTAGCCCCTTCCCATCCACCCGCCCTGTTTGTCTGTCTCCCTCCCACACAGCTGTCCTGATACTAGCAGCAGTCTTGAAATGCCACCTAAAGCGCCACATTTTCATTTACCCAACAGCTTTCACAGTCCCACTGTGGTTCCCTACCGTCCTTAGGCCATCTCTACATGAGATGATTTTACTTAACAGGCAGAGCAAACACATGTTTACCTCACACTCGGGTTAGTAAAGTCCCTTGGGACCTGATTTTATTTGTCTGGGCTGGTGTGCGCTCTGCTTGTGTGCCACTGCCTCCTTAAGAGTAAGGGGGTCGCTTGTCTGCCGGTGTACTGCTCAAAGACCTGCCACAGAGGGGAAATGCTTTGCATGTTGTCACCCGAGTGCGTGGGAAACGGCGGGGAGGACACGGGTGTGAGGAAAAAGCAGTAAAGTTGTTGAGATCTTTTCTTGGAATGAGTGTGGGGTGCAGGAAAAGCTTTTCTTTAAAAAAAAAGAAAGAAAAAAAAAAAGAGCCTGCTCAAATTCTTGTCGTGTACAAATTGACACCATCCCAAGCTAGGGTGGCTACTGTCTTGATTGCTGCAATGCACTCATATCGTTATACAATGTTGTTCTTACTAATGTGAGAACTCTCTGTAACTGCAAGTCAGACATGGCATAGGTTTTCTATGTTGGAATAGTAACAGATAGATTTCAACAGTGGATCAGTGGATTCACTTTTATTAGGATAGATAAAATGCTCTGGCTATTTTCTCATTGTAATCTATAAATGATGGGAAACCCTGAGAAGTTATTCATATAAATCGTAATGACAAAATAAGTAAAGCTAAGGGTTTTTGTCCTAAGTTGTGTTCTTTACAGACACAAATACCACAGTTGTATATGGCAATTTTTAAAATATAATTTTAGACAATTACTGCTTCATAAGGTAAGGTAGGCTTCTTAAATCCTCCTTGTTATGTCTGAGGTTCACTAAAATGTATATTTAATAAATTACAAATTGTTGCCATTTCTTGTTCGCTATGATTTACTACCGGCGCACGTGTAGCAACAAGTCACCTCTATCACAAATGGGAGATATTCTCCATCAAGTGCCATCGTACTGTACTAGTAATGGTACCACACACTCACCTGAAATAAGAGCTACATGTGGCCAGGACCATCTTGTGACAGGGGAACTCTGTGTCCTCCACTAGCAGCACTATGTCAGTCAGTAATTTCTGTTCATAGAAGAACTTGAGCTGCTCCAGCAAAGACACAGCATAGTCCGTGTTGACTGGCCTGCGCTCACTAAGATCCGACATAGTTGCATCCCATGAATCGCGCCCCAGTTTCGAATGTCACGCTGCCGGCAGAGCCAGACTCAGAATCAACTATAAAAAAAAATAGGAATACTTAAACGTAGGGTGGGGAGGGAAGGGGAGAATTAGGAGACGGAAGCCTGCGACAACTCCAGTAACGTTGCTTGATCCTGAGTTGCAAAATCCTCTGCAGCAAAACAGATGCGGATTTTCTGTTTCCTCACAGCCGAGAAGCGCGTTAAACCAAGTGCAGTCAGTAGAGGGATCTCACGGCGTTTCCCTTCTTCGCTCTGTCTGGGTCTGCCGTCTCAGGGTCTTGCAGAGAGGCACAGGATGCTGGAGGTAGTGTAGGTGGCAGGCCTACGGGGGACACTGGTACTGCTGGTAGGCTTGCCTGAAGAACACAGCATGAAACAAAAATAACCTATCAGTAAAACGTGCAAGAAATGAGAGAAGACAAGAGAGGAAACTCAGTGATAACTCACTTGGGGAGATGGACATAACAAAAGTTGCTACATTAATAATTCAGTTTAAACTGTATTAGCAGGATCATGTACTGTGCTTTCCTTTGTTGGCCATTGTCACTTTATTGTTATGAAATTATTATTTATATAACTAATCTACAGTACACAAGTACTTAACATCCGCAAGTGTGGAACAGGGCATATATTTAACAAAGTATCCACTTGTGAAATGCTAAAGGCATCGTTTCCATCTATCTGTCTCACTCCCTCTGACTCCCCTCCCCTCTCGCTGTCCCCTGGCTGTCAGATCAGCAGGCAGACATCCCGAATCCGTTTCGCATGAGAAAAGCGCACTGTCAACATTCTGGTCTCCCCTGGCAGGTCACCTGCCTGCCTCCCGCCATCCCAGCTCCCAGAGACCGCATTGACAACCAGACTAGCGGCCACATGAGTTTTGTGGTGCATCTCGTTAGAAATGCAGTGGGGAAAAAAACCTTCACAAAATCCTTCATAATTGTGTCTGCTGTAAATTAGTCACAGAGACTACCATACATATGTGAACATTTATGATAGATGGCTGACAAAAATTAGTTTTTTTTTAATTGACATGTTTGTGGTATTAGGTAAGTCCCATCGTTTCCCTGGCAGGGTGCCAGGATAAAAACTACTAAGGCGTTATTTTTTGCCACGATCAATTTAGAGATACTGAGATACGTGCTGCAGTCTATATTTTCATAAAATTGGCTGTTCAATGAGGTTTACTGCTTGAATGACAGAGGATAGCTAACCAATAAAATTAGAATGAGGACGGTTGGAACATTATCGAGAAAAACGTATTGCTGGCAATGTTGAAGGCTTGAGTAACTTCGTTTTGTGATGACTGACTTAAAAATAATTGTTTAATTAGCAGCAGTGTTGTCAACTGACTTATATAATGATGATGAGAACGCAGACATAGTATTCTTAACTAACATTAGCCCTGACTAGTACTAGATGGTAGACGTTAAAAACGTCAAGTAGGTAGCTAACCAAATAACTACAAAGCCAACGTTGCTCTAGTTAGTTCTGACTCAGTTACATGCTTGTACTTGCAGATTACGTCAGGTCGTTGATAATGTAACTAACGTTAAATCTAGCTTTTGCTGTAAAGTATCGCTAACGTTAGCTAGCTAACATATTATGCAAGTGCGTAAACTGCAAAGTTGGGTGAACGTGAACCGACAGCATTTGGGTTGCCATCTACCAACGTTTTGTTGGTGGGTTGTACTTCCTTAGAAAATACAATTTAGTTTAGCTAGGTAACGTTAGCTTGGCTAGCGTACTGTTACTGTCCTAATTGCACCAATTTCACAAAACAACCACCTCCCAAATCATGCCAGGCCTACCGCTTTAATTGAGCTAACGGTCGGTGTAACGTTAGCAAGTAATCTAGCTGGCTAGTCACATGTGTGCAAGGCAATAACTTACCACTTTCATCCATAAATTGGTCAGATAATTTCAGCCACTGAATCTATCCTAGTAGTTGCGTGATTTGTTGAGGGTAAAGCCAAGCTAGTTAGTTCACGTATTGTCTGCTATGATGACAACGTTAGCTAGCTTGGCAACTGCATACAATTCAAGTCTAGTTCCGGAAAGTTAACATAACCGTTAGCTAGCTAACTAACAACATTAATGCTGTTTCGCTATCAAGTAACCAGCTGCGTTAAATGCGCCACAATGTTAGCTAATCTATTTCAAAACCAGAATATATACCATCCATGTCTAGACTAAGGTTAGCCTACATTAATAACTTCAGACTATACCGTTACTCGATCAGCTATCGTTAGCTAGCTCCAGCACAGCAGCACTGCCCGAATGGTGAGGTATGCTAAAAAAAAACTCGAGCCAAGCACTGAACTGTCTGAACTGACATTCGCCCGTTACGTTAGCTAACGATATAGCGCGATGGATTGGGAAGTAGCAAGTCAGAACCAATCCATTCCCTTTTGAATTAAATAGCTAAATAGCTACCATACGCTCATTCAAATATAGCCCAGTCAAATTTGAAGAGTTTACTTCTATTAGGCATCTACAGCTAGCAAATATCAACGCACTTACAAATCCGAATTTATACTTAACGCTAGCTAGCTATCTTGCGTGATTGCATGCTAACGATAGGTGTACAGCGAGGAACCTTAGCTTCTAGAGCGCATTCAAGGCGAGCGTCTGGGGGAGGCCAAATATGGATACTGGGCATGCGCTCAATATTGCAACATGGCTTCAGTGTATGATGGTGACCTCTCCTGGACGAAAAGATGCACTGTAATCCAAGCAAAGGCACGTTGCCATATTTTGCTACCCTCTTGCAGATGAACACAGCTGTTGAAAATTAGGTTGATTTGCAGGTGTTTTTGCCTGTTTGTGTTACACTGCGATGTTGATTTAGACTTTTGATTGTGTACACCGAGAAAAGTTAGGCTACATCAAATGCTGTTTTCTTTGGTTATTTGAGAGGGTTTAATTGTTTATGTACGTAACTATTATATATTTAGACCTTCTCACATTTCTGTAGACAAGATAAAGAAAATGGATGGTAATACTATGAAATATTGTTTTCCTGTCAAAACTGTCACTGATTGTTATTTGTTTTTCTGAATCATAGTACAATAGTATTTTTGGCTGGTAGACCTACACCAACTCAAGCACATTCTCATTTGGCTACATTTGCTTGTTATGTGTCTAGATGGAAGCGGACAACCACATTCAATGGGGAGTGGATATCAGCGTGGAAATCAATACCCCAGACCCTTCTTCTATGTTCAGCCACCCTCTCAGCCTCCATACACTTATCACCAGTGGCATTTGAACAATCATTACAGCAACTATGGCTTGCCTACAGGTACAAATATATTGTTATTCATTCGAAATGTGACCTAATAGCTCCAGTTGGAAATCATGTTTGTCAAATGTTAACCTTCAGAGCCCCTAAATCTTGCCTAATATATTTAATTCCTTAAAGGTTATCACCTTGGCCGTCCATATATGCCCCCGTACCCATACATGCACTATCCTGGATATGTTGTTCCACATGGCCCGATGCATCCATTTGATTACAGAAGGATGTATGAACCCCGTTTTCCCCCATTTTCTGGGCATGATGTTATGTTTCGCCACCACCATCCGCAGACTCACATGCATCGAGAGATGGCATCTTCAGAATCCCAAACTGACACCAGCGATGCCTTGAGCAAGCTTATTGAGTGCCTGGAAAAATTAAGGACTAATGATGCAGCATCAAACAAAGAGCTTGACTCTGGTGTTGCTTCCCAAACGTCTGTGAACCTTTTACCTGGGGACCAGAGGAAACCAAACGAAGAAGCGGCTGTAATCTCACATTCACTTATTAACTTGGAAAGGAGCAATATGCAGTCTCCATCGATGTTCACTGACTCCACCACAGCTGTATATGACGAACATTCAGGTCAGCATCAAATGGATGACCCCAGTCATCAGGGTACCTGGACTGTAAGCTCAAACGTAGAATTACCTTTGGACAGCTCATCTGTTTACGAGACGCGCAGAGAAGTGCAGCTAGGAGCTACGTCTGATCAGTTTGTACATCACTGCCCCCTTGAGAAGCTGGGCGCATGTTCTACGCAGCCAGGCAGTCCCAGACCTGAAGATCAAGGCATCCCGTCTGATAATGAAGGGGTCAATAAAAATGATGCTACGTTTTACTTTAAGGAGTGTCTAAAGCAGGGTGACATTTTGCTTCCATCACAGTCACTTTCACCCCACTTGTCCTCATGCAGGCATATGCCAGAGCTTGCAAACTGTCGGAACAAAGTATCAAAGACAGATAATCAAACAGAATCTCTGTGTAAAGTTGGTGTTGGCCTAACCTATAAAATCCTAAAATTGCCCTTTGAGAATGTTCAGTCTATGGAAGCTCTGCAGAAAGACAGTTCTTTGATTTGTGGGGACTCACCAGTGTCCCTTCAATCTGGATGCTTCTCCAAAGCTCCCCCTCCCTATTATAGCTATTGTCCCCCGCACACAGCTCATGAACGAGTGAGTGTCCTCAGCCCTTCTCTGGATGAGCTCTCCTCTAGAGACGAAATGTTCTCCACAGACTTGGAGGATATGGATTTGTTCCCAAAGCATGTGTATGCTGGCAGGAGACTTGCAGATGTTGTATCTGCACCAGAGAAAGTGTGGCCAAAAAAGTTAGCGTGCTCTTGCTGTGGTAAAAATGTGTCAAAAGGTGTAAGTAGAAGCACTCTTCACAACAAAAGGAAAGAAGGTGGTGGTGGTGGTGATGATGAGGAGGAGGAGGCAGGGGACTCTGACGAAGAATGCATTTCCAGAAGAATCTACAAGCACCCTTGTAGAGTTGTGAAAAAGCACTCAGTCCACAAAAAGGCCCAATCTCTCCAACTCCAACACAGTTCCAAACAAATCAGCAAGCGAGACCACTGCAAAGAGTGCCCAGGTACAATGAACCAGCAGGAAGAACAGGAGATCTGTGAGGATCACACAGAGGGACAGAGTGATTTGCAGTGTACAACATGCCATGGTTAGTGTTCTATGTATTTGTGTCCTAGTAAGCGTGCGACATGTTTACTATTGTTTTAAAGTGGAGTTTTATCACACGTCAAACCAACTTAAACGACAGCTTTCCAAGTACATTATTTAAATAAGAAATCATTTACATTATGTAAATTGTAAAATTATCTAAATCCTATGTTCCCATTATAGACAGACATTGCATTAACCTGTTAGACCGGGGAAAATTGGAAGGTGGTGATGCCAAGCCCAGAAGGAAACAAGGAAATCCACAAGGTTATATATTACAAACGTTAATCAGAATTCTAGTCTAATCCTTTTGAATAATTCTAAGGTTGATGTTTTCCCCCATGATTGTTTACAGAAAGACTGACCCAGAAGAAAACGATCTGTAAGCCACCCCTCTACCACAGATCACAAGGGGAGAAAAACGATTAAGAGGAACCACCACAATACCAAAAATATTCCTATATCTACTTTAAAGTTAGATATGTTGTGTTGATTCATACCTATAACTTTTTTTTCCTGTAGGCCCCCATTAACAATGGAGGACCAAGGTGTTGATATTTATGAGAGAACCCCCCCCAATAATTTCAGAGCACTTGGCGAAATGCACCATATACTGCACCATATAATGCACTTTGGTTTCTGGAGATGACTTATTGACACCTGTTTGTTGGCATACACTTTTTCTTGATAAATAGCACATTCACCAGTGAGAGATGATGGCTCACGTTTCACAGGTTCTTTTGAGTGTCATTGTTTTTGACTTGTGCATTAAAATGATTTTCATCATAACCATCCCTAGTATTTATTTTTCACTATTTTATCAGTTCATGGGCTTTGAAATTCTGATATCTTGAAAAAAAAGTACTCATAGAATGTAATGAATATTATCCACTCTTGGTCAATCTGTTATCAGCCATTAACTCGTTTTTCATTTTGGCTAATTTGAAGAAAATTAAACCAGTTTGTTTTTTTTACTCTGGGATAAGCCTATTAATATAAAGGCAAGGTTCTGGCTTCAACAATTTTTTACACAATATAACGTTCATATTGTCCACATGTGTTCATGGTATTTCACTATGTGCAGCCAGGTCGTGAATGAGGTAATCCTGGTATGGCACATTGGGCTGATTTGCCATTGGGCGGAAACAGCCAAGTCTTCCATGTGACCTTAATCAAAGTGATGATTGGTTAGGCATCACCTGAGACAATCATCACCAATATTAGTCTGCTTCTTAGGGTCTTTGTGTTCCTTTGATAGCCGTATTAGTTTGCAGGAAGTGATTCTTTTTTTGGTAGTATGCACAATACTTACAAGAAGACGACTAAATGTAACAAAAAAGTATGCTTCATTTTGTAATGTAAGCTTGTCTGACTGATGTTAAGAATTTACCAAGTGATAGAAACTTGTGTTTCAACTTGAACTTGAAAAAAAATTCCACATTTACAGGTATGGAATCTATTGAATCGACAAAGCATCATGCTAGTAGTACAGACGCTCCAGGTCTAAATCCAACCCATGGACCTCAACAGACCCAGCAGCCAAATCCAGGACCTTATGGAGTTCCACGCTCTGGAGAGCAAAAAACACAGCCGAACTACCACCATCCCCAGCACCACCGACCCTTTTTCTATGTACAGCCCTCCCAGTCCTACTATCCAGTTCAGTGGCCTATTCCGATGAGCGTGACCTACAATCCCTTCTGTGGAATCCCTGGTATGGGTAAGTGCTGGCATGAAATGAACTCAAGGGGTTTTGTTTGCATTGTGCTTGCATGTTTAACATTGATCATAGTTAAGCATATTCTCTTGCTTTGGGAATAATTTTAAGTTTGCCAAAAATATCATGCAACATTTCCACAGGCTACTTGCTCATTCATGCTATACCTTCAATATATGTTGACATTATTTGACATTAGTCACATTGTGTTTGTCACACCATGGAAATGCAACTGACCTTTTATTTATATTCCTTTAAAACAATTTAGCATTCCTATTTTGCATGCTGAAAAGTTACTTGTCTGTACGTTCCTGTGTACAAATTAAAAAGCATCCTGAAATGTTTCGAGTTGCGATATTTTTCACCTGTTGAGGTAAGATTGCATTATAAATTGTATCGATTTCAATGGTAAAATTATCTATTTGCTACCCAACTGTCCTTGAATATGCCTCTAGCGCACTTTTTTTCTCACTTTTTATATCCTGTCTTCAATGCTTTTGTAGGTTACAGTGTGCCGGTTATGCCACCCTATCAGCCAAGTCCATATCTGGACCCACCAAGGTACGTTCTACCCCACTCCCAGCTCCATTTG
>JAVQIZ010140617.1:0-18682 GCA_036023535.2 Galaxias brevipinnis | reverse complement strand
ATATATATATATATATATATATATATATATATATATAAATCTAGTCATATGCTATTATAAGGTAATTGTTTTTGCCTATGTCTCCATAGTTTCTTAATGTGCGTCTTTGTTGTTGTTGACATCTCACTGACAGCTGATCATTATCACTGGCTCCAGCTATGAGGCCCTGGCAACCGACGGCATCCACCTCAACATGGGAGGCGGAGGGGTCGAGGAAGTTACTTGCACTGTCATTGAAGGTGTGGCCTACAACCAAGTTTGCCAATCAGAAGAAGGCCTAGAAGCAACGGAGGAGGAGGAGGAGGAGGAAGAGGACGATGACTCCATCCCAGGTATGAGATTAAATAAGCCTAAATATATTGCATTACATTGTTTTGATTGCACAGCACACAATAATTAGTTATTGTCCAGTACGTGGTGCGTGCAAGTCTTCTCAAATGATTGTCCTCCCCGCACCAGTCCCCCCCTGTCTCTCTCCGGTGCTGAGTGAAAAACACCTGCCGCAGCCCAGCGTGAAGGCTCTAGATCCCAGCTGTGAGCGGGAGCTGCAGAGGACACTTAGCAGGTGACTGCCTGCCGCATACAAACAGCTAGAGGAGCCACATCTCTAAAAACAGGCTGTTTTTAAAGTTCTGTGCATTGGTCAGGTGAAGAGATGGAATAGTATTGTTAGCATGAGGTACTAACTCACGGAATCAGAACTTTTTGGACTGATATAAATACTAATTCTAATGTTCTCCATTATTTTATTGATCATAGATCATGTTGTTTATAATAACTAGATGTATGTTCAAATGATATGGGCATCTCCCCTCAATGACAGAAATGTCCGTTTCCTTAAACTATTGAAATGTAAATGATATTCAAATTGAAATGCTGTTGTTTACATAGCTAAATGAGGCAACTGAAAGGCTGCTGGACAAAGGCGTGCCTCTGCTAGGTTTGCTAGTTGCTAGCTTGATGCTTTTCTAGACCTACACTTTCAACGGTCAGTTATTAGGTTTCCGATTTAATTTCTCCCTCATTCTTCATCTTCAGGAGTGAAATGAGATTCTGACAGGCCAAAAAACATTAATTCTGTGACGAAGCTTTGTCGCTATCCCGCTAGCATGGGGGATCTGAAAGGAGAATCTGGGAGTGTTTATTTCCTGACCTAACGCCTCGTTCCCTGTGCGCAGATCCAAACGGAACCGACGAGGCCCTGTCGTCGAGGCTGACGGGATGCTGAAAATGTTCCACTGTCCGTACGAAGGCTGCAGTCAGGTCTACGTGGCCATCAGCAGCTTCCAGGTAAAGAGTGTTTGTTTACGTCACATGCTTCTGCTTGGATCGTAATTTTTTTTTAAAACCGCCTTTATTCTACAGTATCTGTTTTCCCTGTAAACAAATGGGCAGGCTGTGGTTGAGTCAATGCCCCCGTCTGTTTTAATGCGGTTTTGCGGACGTCATGCTCTGCCTGACTATACCCTTAGATGATTCAGCTCTTTCTGCTGGAGCGTGCGTGTGGTGACATCTGTGTGTGTTGCTCTTCGCTCACGCTTTGTTTCACTTCTTCTCTCCTCTGGCTTGGTAGAACCATGTCAACCTGGTCCACAGGAAGGGGAGAACCAAGGTGTGTCCTCACCCAGGCTGCGGCAAGAAGTTTTATCTCTCCAACCACCTGCATCGTCACATGATCATCCATTCAGGTCAGCATACCCCCCCCCCCCCATTCACTCACGCGCACTCACACACACGGGCGCACCTACATCCTAGGAAATACCATTCATAAGTTGATCTTATCGTTGCTTTGCGTCACGCAGGAGTGCGGGATTTCATCTGTGAGACCTGCGGGAAGTCGTTTAAACGGAAAAATCATTTGGAGGTGCACAGACGCACGCACACAGGAGAGACGCCTTTACAGTAAGATGTCCACTCGCCTGTACACACCACACCACACCGTCCCAAAATATAAGACACCAGTAGAGTGAACCGCCCTTAGGACGCTTAATCGAGTTGTAATCTTCTCTTCCCTCTCGTCGCCTCCCTCTCTTTTTGGCCTTCATCCTCTTCCTCTTTCCGTGACCCCAGGTGTGAGATCTGTGGGTACCAGTGTCGCCAGCGAGCCTCGCTCAACTGGCACATGAAGAAGCACACTCCCGAGGCCCACTACAACTTCACCTGTGAACACTGTGGCAAGCGCTTCGAGAAGCTGGACAGCGTCAAGTTCCACAAGCTCAAGAGCCACCCTGAGCAGCAGGCTAACTGAGGAGACCCAGCCCTGCTGGCAGGACGCTGGGGAGACCTGCCCACAGGCCCATGGGCAGAGGGTGTCAGAGACCCAACGAAGAAGAGGTAAAACTAGCGTACGTGGTGAAAGCTGTCGGGAGCCGCGCAAAAGTGAACCACGAGACTTCGTCCCGCCCATGGATTGGTGTTGTGTGACTGACTGGCCACTACTACAAGGTGCAAGGATGTGTCCGTCCCCCTGTTGTCAGGATGGTGTGTAAACGTGCGTTGTTTTTTTACAGACCGGATTGATAAGGATATCATGAGTTAGTCTCAAAGTGGACCTGGGCTGTGCTGGACACAGCCTATTTCTAGGACAAATGGCAAGAGTCTTGCACTTACACACAGTGTTATGTGGAGAGCTGTTGTTTACAAAATGAATTGTCTCAACATGATCTTTTTTTTTTACATATCAATAGAACATCGTTTTGCTTCCTCATTATTTGCACCAGACTCACACTGTTGAACTTGTCTCATTTCACTGGATGGTTGCGCTGGCTGCTGTGACACCACTTTGCCAAGTGAACGGGAATTAAGACACCTGTGCCCAACCTTCAGCCTATTTGGCATTGTGATACCTG
Organism: Galaxias brevipinnis; assembly: GCA_036023535.2. Taxonomy (NCBI): domain Eukaryota; kingdom Metazoa; phylum Chordata; class Actinopteri; order Galaxiiformes; family Galaxiidae; genus Galaxias; species Galaxias brevipinnis. Next base: position 15,833 of record JAVQIZ010140617.1, on the reverse strand, counting down.
TTTGTTTTATCTTCACTTGTGGATGTTGGTGTCAACGTATGTGGTTGGAAGTTTGAGTAACTGGTTAGGGGTGATGCCACTGCCTTTGCTGCTCCTCCTCCCCTTCTATTTACAGTTTATTTTCAAAATAAAACGACCGTAGCTTCTATCCGATGCTGGTTTCTCACTCAAAAATCAGTCCAGACGTGAGATTGTGTACGGCTTTATATTTGTATTCCCCTCAATTCCTTGATTGTTCCTCTGTTTGTTTCTTTTTTGTGTAACTTCTGAGTATAGTTGCTCCACAAATGGGTAGTTTTCTTTCTTTCTGGCTGTCTTTCTTTCTTCATGTTTCTGTGCACTACGATAAATGAATGGTATACCCGTGGCAATGTTCTCTGCGACTGAATACATATTTGAATTTGACGTGAACGGATTATGTACATATTTCTTTTAGACAGAAAATGTGTTTGAGGCAGGTCAAAAATAAAAGAGCCATGTTGACTTTTCACTCAGCCGTGTTTTCTTGCATCCAGGATGGGCAGCAGTGTTGTGTTACCAAACACACACCCACACACTCACACCCATTAACCATGAAAACCCTCTAGGTACTTTCAAAATTACATGTAATAATGCATGATGGACCTAAAGCCTGTTTAGTGGTGTGAACCAATATTTCGCCCCAGGATGTAATTCTTTATTGAACGGTGCATTGTATGGCCAGGTTAAATAAGATCCTCAACCGGAGTTTATAGACAAAGCTTACTCAGACCTCTTTCTTTTTGTTAGCAAAACAGTTAGGTCATCACTATATTGCTCATCTCTTAACTGCCGCGCTTCAGAGAATGTTGAGGACCATTCAAGCATTCAAAAAGAAAATCAATCAGTAATTTTGTATTCACTCGTCTGTTTAACTACCCTCTCCAAAGTTTGTTTCTTTTTTCCTTTACTTTTAATTGACGCTTGCTCCGTCCTTTTACACCTTCACCTTTCTGGGCTATTTCGTGACTCATAACTTTTTTTCGTGTATGACATCAATCCAAGATCAAAGTCTGGAGCAAGCGTCCGTTGTGGAGTGACAATGCAACCGTGTGACTTTTGAATCTGTTCATTAAATCTCCAGTGGTGACTTCAGAGAATAGCTCACCATTGTTGGAGACCAATCTACTGTGAGATGTGCACTCAGGTTTTGCGCGCGTGTGTGCGTGTGCGTGTGCGTGTGTGTGTGTGTGTGTTGCTGTGGCTACAGAAAGGTACTCTCCCTCAGGTGAGAATGACTTCCCTCACAGGAGGTGAAATCATGGGATTCGTGGACACTCCCACCTCGTCCCTCTTACCTTCTACTCTTTTCCTCCAAACCTCCTTCATAACCAACCGGCTACCTCAGATAAGCACTGGACGAGAGCAACCGTACACCAACGGACAGAGAGAGAGAGAGAGAGAGAGAGAAAGAGAGAGAGAGAGAGCGAGACTAAGCAGCCGAGTCACACAGACAATAGACTTTAGTTTGCTTTCAGATGACACAGGGAAAGTCAGCCGGAACACTCCTACACACTCCTGCACAGCCTCACCCACTGGTCCTCCAGCCTCCAACAGCAACAGGCTTCACCCTCCCCTGAGTCAACGGCTGACACCCTCACCATCACCAACCGACCTGCCAGAGCATTTCTGAGAGGTAAGGTGGAAAAGGCAGAGACGTGAAGCGGGCTGTTCTTCAATGTCGGCTTCTTCTTCTTCTTGTTGTTTTTTGTTTTGGTCACACTTTCTTTCCGGTTTCTAAATGGGTGCCATGACAACGTAGCGGGGGCATCCAACAATTAATCTTTGTTCCTCTCCTGAGACCTTTTTGATCCCTCGAATTATTTCTTTCAATTGCCTCCTTGGAGAATTATGTGCTATGCAGACAGTAAACAGAGAGGCAATATGGGAGCTGTGCAGCTCGTTTCTCCTTCTAAGAAAACTGGTTCTCAGTTTATCATTGGGCCAAATCAAAAGATTTGAGTATTTGATTGAGATTTTTTTTTTGTAAGAATGTTTAGTAGTAGCATGTGGGATTGAGATTTTTTTTGTTGTTGTAACGCTCAGCATGTGTTTTCCTAAAACGTTTATACTTGATGTCATTTTTTTCTTTTGTCAAGTCCCTTGTTATTCATTTGCTATCTACACTTTTTTTTTCTTCCGTGAAATGTCACTCAGGTGGATGAGGTTGTAATCCCAGCCATGACTCCTTAACATAACATGATAATGGCATCATGTAGTAGACCAGAACACATAGCAAACATTATGGGAAGTTATCATGTCTTAGTCTAGCAAGTACAAAAAAAAACAAATCCTCTTATTTTGGTAAAAAATATACTTCTTTTTTTTTTGTATGTAGTTTGCATTTTAATTACAAACCACATACATTTGCCACGAGTTCAAGGCTATTTTAACTGTGTTCTAAAACAGAAAAATGTTGAAGAGTAAGAAAAGTCTAGCCGTTTTTGCTAAGGCTTTTTCTAATGATGCCTGTAGCACATAGGGGTACTCTTAGAACTGGTTACTTTCTGCTGGGAACATTTTGTTTGTCATTTACATGTGACTGCTTTGTTAATATGTCACATTTCTTAACTACTCAGTGGTCAAACCACTGGGTTGTCAAAGCGGAAATGCTGTCTAAGTGCAGGAAATGCAATGGAGGGGTAATGCAAACGTGTAGATAGATGAAGAATGGCAGAGGGTGTAAGGGTTTTTTACACCATGAAAACAGTGTGGGATGGGCTATGGGACTCTTGGCCTGTAATGGATGATTGACTGGCTGCAAGCTGGCTGTACATTGACATGCTTATGGCGCATGTTCTCATGAAGTGACCTCATTACAGATATACTTTATATACACATACATATACAGTATATATAGACAATAGTTATCTGAATAGTGACAGGAAATTCCTTAGGAGAAATTTTGAAGAGTCACACATTGTCCAGGGAAGAAATGAGAATGCATATCTTAATTTGAGACTTACAAGGCATAGCCACAATAGGTTGCTTTGCCTAGTCATTGTTGAGGACTACAATTTTGCCATTGTTTTGATTACAATGGGCACAGTTCCCCATCTATTGTGCTGGCGCTCACTCTGGAAATGGTAGTCTTTGATTACAATAATAAAGGCAAACCAGAAATGAATAAATAGGCTAGCAAAACTTAAACTTGCAATATCCGACTTTGTGAGAGTGAGTCATTGCGCTGTAGTTAACCAGTCACAGTATTTTAATGTGTTACAGGCTGATACCGAGATGTAGGATCATACAGTTGGCCACAATCGTCTTGTCTCAATGTTCCTCAGATGATAGGTGATGGAAAGTGTAGGGGTGGCCACAAATTTTCCAATGCAAATGCCGGCCTGGTCCTTTGTTGTGTGTCTGTATGTCGAGTTGGCTAGACGTGGATACGTTTACCTTTCTCACACCTGGTTGGGGCTGGTCATATTCTATCCTTTTCATATAATTGCACACAACTCACCCTTTCTCCGTCTTGGTTTCGTGACCTTTTTGAAATGACAAAGGAGTTGGGTGTGCTACTTTTTCCATAGCGTTGTAATTCTGAACCAAACAAAGCGTATTAGGGTATAAAGGGCTTGTGGAGTGTACTGTACACTCAATGTCAATGTCAGAAAAAGGGACGGGATAAGCTATGGCACTCTATAATATAGCACTCCATAATGACACAGTGTTTAGGGGTGATATATTGAGAGGTTGGAGAGGTTGTGAATGGGGCAGGTGTTATTTGTCTAGCCTTGTTCTCTCAAATGTCTCAACTGTCCGAGGAATGGCTAGCTTCCTGGTTACGAGCTTGGAACAGCCAACAGCATCCTAGGGGAAGGATGGCGTCTTTGTTCATACGCACCTTACCTACAGAAACCAAAGAGTTGTTCCCAGAAGGGTTTCAGTGAAACCTGAGAGTTTAGACATAGAAACACTATCAGCTGAAAATAGTTTGCCATTGTTTGACGTTTACAAGGTGACTGATTCTGTATGCACGTCACCACTCGCCAGATCCAGGATCGTTTACCTGCGTTTAATGTGGGTGAGATATTTGTTGAGGAAGTGAGTGAAGGTTTCTATGTAAGTGGAAAAGATTAGATGGGGGGAAACCCAAGACGCCATTCTGAGAATTCTGAAAAGGAAGGGGTTGGGGGTAAATCATTTTTTAATATGTGGCCATTACTTTTGCAGGGTTTTACCCAATTATCATTTTGGGTTAACGATAGCTAATGTGTTATCAAAAGAATCGCAAGACACACTTCATCTAACATTTTGTATCTCTGCCCTCTGTTTATCCCCCTGTTCCAGATTTAACGAGTAGCCGCAACAATGGGGTGCTATGGATTCCTTAAAGTTATGATGTTTATCTTCAATGGCATCATATTTGTAAGTTTGCTCTATAAGAATGTGTTTCTTATGCTGTCAATTTTGTTCACAATGTTTTGCCATTGAAAATGTAATTATTTTTTATTACGTAAAGGCCCTTGTCCCTGAAGTCAACTGTTTGAAATTCCACCAAGGCCTAAATGCTCTGACGACAACCTGTTAGTTCTGTCCGTGAGGGTTGAAGTAGAGAGGGGAAGTACCCCTCAAGTCCCAAATCATTTATCCCAGTTTTGAGGCAAAGTGTGATGTCCAAGTTGAAATTGAAAAAAAAAATGACAAGAATGCAAGTAAAGGAGATAGAGGAATCATTCATGACTATTTATGACATGTCGTGTACTACGGGGAGATTTTACAGTGTATAACTGTCAGACAACGTGAGAAGAAATATTGCCTCACAAAGATAAGACACGATGTGCACATAAAATGTTTTAATGGAAGAGCCACACAGTTTAAAGCAACAACACAGATTTTAAAAAAATCCTTAATGTTATGTAAAAACTGTATTCTTTTTGCAAATCAATGCGGTTGTTTCACACTAGAAAAGCCTTCCTGTATGGAAGAACACTGTCAGATCATAAAACCCTGTATTTGTAAAACTAACACGTGACACCCATCTCCTTTTCTCTTATACCTAACGATTGCAGTTGGCAGGGGCGGCCATCTTAGGTGTTGGGATTTGGGTCAAGGTTGACAGTAGCTCCATCTTTGGGTTACTCCAAGGGATCAAAGACGCCCCACCCGAGCTGAGCCAGATACTAAATGTGGGCTACCTGCTGATCGCTGTTGGAGCTGTGCTGGTCATCCTGGGCTTTTTAGGTTGTTGTGGCGCAGTCAAAGAGAGCAGGTGTATGCTGCTTATGGTAGGTTACCTGTGTTCTTACCTATATGCTTTGTAACTGACCTGGATATTGTACTGATTAAGTCTTAATAATTTGTGTTACCCCCTTGACATAAAAATGTTAACATGAACAAACGTGCTAATGAACTGAACTCAATCATATTGTGAAGTGTAACGAGTCTGAAGTCTATGCAGAATATAAATGGATTATATTGTCTTAAATAAGGAGTATAATTTCCCCTTCCCTTCCCCTAGTTCTTTGTCATTGTGCTGGTGGTCTTCATAGCAGAAGTGGCTGGAGCAATTGTGATCCTTGTATTCAAACCACTGGTAAGCCACCAGAGACTCACTTTGTACCTACCCTCTCCGGATAGACTGGAGTGACCTCAAGTACAATCGGATTTGTGTTTGCATTTCAGGCCGACGGCTTGATTAACAAGGTGGGCACCGCAGCAGTTGCTGGGATCAAGAAGGACTATGGGCAGAATCCTGATGTCACTGGACTCTGGAATGTTACTATGAATTCGGTACAAGGCCTTCTTTACAACACAACGTTGATACATTATATATCTATATAACATGAGGTTGTTTCTAAGTGTATAGTTTGTGGTAGACATCTACTTTCACTTTTGTCTGATATTTTGTTATGTTCTAAACTTTATTTTATTTGTCCTTTTGAAGCTAAAGTGCTGTGGATTCTACAATTACACCGACTTCACAGGCTCTCCATATGAGAAAAGCACAGGCCTCTACCCTCCCCCTTGCTGCAATACCAGCCCTTGCAACGCAAACATAGGCACATCGGTAAGACTTCTGAACAGCAACATTTCTTTTGTTCATACTGTCCATAGCAGAAAGTTTAACTAAATACCTGCTACAAAAGCATTGGGCAAACATTGCTGTTATTACAGTGGTCATTGTTGTGGATATTCCAAAATTATGATTGTATTGTATTTCCTCTGCAGTCTGTTCCTGGATGCTACCCAAAAATCATGAAACTGATCAATGACAACTCTATTGGAATCATTGCAGTGGCTTTGGGTATTGCTGTTCTGGAGGTAGGGCAGTCTAATGTGCTACACTCATTTCACAAATCTGTGAGAGACACATAAAAATAGCCTGCACAGTTTTCATAAATTTTTTTATTCATTATTTTGTATGTGCCAATGTGATTTGTGCAATTCAAATTACAACGTAAACGACAACTAAGCAGGCTGTCCCAGCTGGACCACACTTTATCTTTAGATTAAAAAGCTTAATAATTTGAGAGAGGAGTGGGGAGTAATTTATCTTTGGGCTGTACTGGATGTATCGTTATTCACGCAGTTAACATGCAATCCTCAGTATCAGCAAATACTACATCTATAACCAAACATAATCAAGATACCACATTAACTCCACCTATTGCACTTTACTGTCAATATGTGGAAACGGATCCATTTCTGGCACCTTGCCAAGACGAAATACACAACTTTTCAGTTGATGGAAAGTGTGTTGGAGTTGCACTACAGTTTACATAAACAATAATCAATATTAGATATGAATATGTTTACACCTGTCTCAACTATACCTTTGCATTGATCATAATACGTTTTCCCAATGTTTTCTCAACAGCTATGTGCAATGATTGTCTCCATGACGCTTTACTGCAAAATAGGTTCAAAGATAGCTTAAGTACAGTGGCAAAGATGGCCGAAGACGCTACTTGAATTTTTTTGTTTTAAAGATTTTCAAGCCTTTGGTCACTTATCATCTACAAGGGGTGGATCCATCTCTGAACTGTGAGAAATAATAAAATCAAGTGCAATCATTATATTATCTGACTAGGGAAATTAAGTAATCCATTTTTTTGTTTGTAAATAGTAATGAACACTACAGCTTTGTTTAGCCTTTACCCATTTGTACTCTCACACCAGAAGCCAATACAGCCATGTAACACCATTGATTTAAAGCTTTACACTTTTGCACAATGTAACCTTGCGATTGCCTGCTGGAAAAAAGCGCAACATAAATATGTAATGCTCTGTTAATTTATTGGAAACCAAATGCAAATTGAGTATTTTATTCATTATTAATTATTAGTTTTGTAAAAAGAATATAGTAAATAAATGTATAGAAAATTGTTTGTACTAGGACAATGCATTTTAAATAAAGGCATTTGTGTTTCTTAAGCTGTAATGGTATATGTATTGCTTTGCATAAAGGTTTACAAAGGGAGGGGTCACAGGCCTATTTACCAAGTTACCCACATAGCAACTGGTGGCTATTGCAAAACATTCATTTCAATTACATTAATAAAGTAAATATAACTTTAAATTGTCTGAATGTTAAAAATTGTGCATTAATACATACATACAGTATATTGTATTATACAATATGAATCTCTTCTGTCTATCAATTACCCAAGATATTTCTCAAGGTTTGGGATATGGGTTAAGGCAGATTGAACAATGGTTTTAATGCAGGTGTAGGTATTAACAAGCTGCATGGGCAAAACAAGTGGTTGTTATTATAAATAATTATCGAGTTCCTATATTAGAAACTTTTGTAAGACCCCTATTCATTTTGTATAGTTATAGACCTTTTGTTGGCTAGAAAAATCTTAAACTGATACCATTTCATACCTTTAACGTCATACGACCGAATATTGTGAGGATTTAAGAGAAGAATATTGATATCATTGTATTGCCTGACTTGTATCCATTCCAACCAAGATTTACCTTGTTCAGTGCTTTTCTATTGGGTCACTGTTTTACATCCCCCTACCGGAATGATATTGTGTTATGGCCTTTTAAGGCTTATAGGCCAGACTAATTCAAATGTACCGCAAATTGACTAACAGGCCTATCTTCACCGTAAATGTAAAATAAATGACATATGCCTGATGATGACCCAGTCGTCCATATTTTTTTGTATTTTACTTTCACATTGTAGCTATGGGCTCTTGAATTGTTGACGTGGGCTATCTTCATAGCCACAATATATGGAGAAAAAAAAATCTAATTTTATGTAGTATTTCTTTGTCATGTTTGAATTTGTTTTAGGATAACACTTATCAAAAGAAATGAATGTGTTCCTTCTGGTTACGATGTCCCACACTGTAGCGAATCGAACTGTGTAACTTCCTACGCTCTCGTTGCTGTTGGAAACGCTCGATACCGCTATTTCTGCCAACGATTCTCTTAAGAAATTTGCTCTAGCCTGGCTAGCCAACAAGATAATAGTAGCCTAGTTTATTTGTTTAAGCTTTGGTTTACCCACCTGAATCTTCTGATGGGGTTAAAGTAATAACAACTTCTTTACTTTCTTATTACAATCAATGAAATGTCAACATTTCTATAAAAACTTCAAATGTTGAATAGCTAGCTAGTAATTAACCTTGTTGTGTATGGATGTTTGCTAACCCCAACAAGAACTGATTTGCTTTCCCCCCCCAGACAGGTCATTAAAAAAATTATAACTTTGGATAATTGAAACAAATATGTGCACTCCATCAAATATGTCGCGGTTGGAAAAACGATACATCTGGTTGAGGTGCTCCATGCTGCTGCTTTGTGGGACACTTCTTGTAAGCATTTGCTAGGCAGCTATTTAAACATAACATTGTTTTCATCAGCGGTTGAATGTCGAATGCTACTCCTGTTTACAATCATTTTCACAAGCATTATGTTATTATTTTTAAATGTAATTGTTTGTTAGTCATTACAACGAGCACTAATGCATCCTCTCTTTCCTCAAAGATAAGTGGGTTTGTGCTACTGGGTCTGGGATCATGGATAAGATATGGTGCAGCCAGTTTTGTGGATGTCCTGGGACCCTTTTCTGCACAATTTGTTAACATCAGCTACATATGTATTGCCATGGGCTCTGTGCTATCTTTCACCAGCATTATAGGCTGCTGTGGAGCGTTCAAGGAAAACCGCTTCGTTATTATGCTGGTAAGAGCTGCATTTTTAACTGAGGTGCCAGATAACTTATCACGTGCCAGATAACTTATCACATTATCATTTTTCATTTTCCAAACCAATTGAGACAACCTTTGTAAATCTGTGTTTTGCCTACAGTTCTTCTTCATTGTGACAGTGCTGTTTATTGCTCAGCTCGTGGGAGTTATTTTTGTCCTGGTGTACAGGGACTTGGTAAGAGTAATTGCTTACTAAACTGTATGTGCTAGCCATACAGTGTGTATTGTGATTAAAATACGTGTGTTGATTTACACACTGCTCTCAAGGTTATTGATCATTTTTCATGACATTTCAAAGGACTGGTGTGTTTCACAGTATTCAAACGCCTCCCTGTTAATACAAATAATGTTCTGTCATCGCAGCTCAGAATAATGGTTTATAAGGCAAGCTTGAAGTCCCTGCAGACTTCTTACATGGGCCCAGCAGCAACGGACCACATTTCTTCAGCCTGGAACATCGTTATGATTAAGGTGAGCCGCCTTCAACAGTAAACAGCCTAATGACCTTGGTGACTTCGTAGTTACCTTTGTGCCTGCCTTTTCAGAAACATTGACCGGCCTTGTGTCCCTTACTAAATAAAATAAAAAGTAATTTTTTACTTCTGCTTAGTGCTGTGGATTCTACGACACATCACTGACTCCACTCGACACACTTCATAAGGGCCAATATTCTGTATGTGCTCTACAATATCATTTCAACACAGTTTGAACATATCAATCCGCCCCCCCCCTGCCCCCCCTGTTGTTTTCCTATTCTAGTTCAAATGCTGTGGTTTTGAAAACACGACTTTAGATTTTGTGGACTCTACCTTCAACAAAGAAACCGGTTTGGACTACCCTAAGACTTGCTGTGTGATCAAGACGGCGGCGGACTGCGATGGGACCACCATTGCGGATGGTTTGATTCAACCAGAGGTAGCCTTTTAAAGCCTTGCTATACTTTGGCACAGTCCCACTCTGTACTAGAAGCTTTATGGAAAGGGTTCTCACATCCTAGTAACCATTACTGTCACTTAAAATGTGTTTCTAACACGTCAGTAAAATAAATTGTAGCTGTTTTCCGCAGGGCTGCTTTAGGAAAGTGACTGAAGTTATCCGAGACCAGAGCAGTATTTTGGGCTTGACCGCCCTTGGGATCTGTGTCCTACAGGTAGGCTGTTGGTACTAACCCTGAATTGGTATTGTGGCCAAAGGAAATGTATGATTGAATTGAATATTTATAACATATTAATTAAATACTATGAGCTATTACAGCTTCACCAACATGTTTGGCAGTCCATATTAAATTAAATATTAAATTAAATATTTTTTTATTTGTAATGTACGACATGCATTTATTTATTTCCTTCTCTCATTAAGACAATCAATTGTATTGTTGTTCCTGCCTGTCTTACTGTAAATGTTATGCTTGGGTGGCTGTATTTTATTTTATTTGCTTGATTCTGCTAATATATTTTGTGTATATGTCTCTGTGTTTACAGTTGGCCAGCATGACCTTGGCAATGGCATTATTTATGAGGATAAGAATCAATAGGTTCAATCTGGGAAGGGAGAAGGTTATCAAGTGAACATAACCTAGATGCACTTCAAACGGACAGCAATAAAGTTCTCTTGAAGTTGAAAGTCAGAATTGAATTTGTGGTGATACCAACTCAGAAATCTGAAGCTCAATTTCTGTTTTAATTGTTTTGAAATTCCATCTATTAAAATGTCTTTATGTTTTTAAAACAGTGAGTTGCATTTCATTAATTACTAGAACAATTGCGCCCTCATGTGCGTGTCTTTGGAAATGTGAAGTTTGTGTGTGAACTTGTGTGGGCCTATGGTGAATCTGCTGCCATGACGGTCTTTGATCACCGGTGTTTTGTTTATTGTAAAATGTCTCATACATTATACGACCTTTGCTTGCATATGCTTTTGCACTTAAGTAATACTAAGTCTACACACAAGATTTAGGGCATCCATTTCGAAGAGGGGGACCCGTTCAAACAGTACTGCTATGCGTGTAATGTGACACTTGATTGGCATTAGGTTGGCTTGTTTGAAGGTATCTTTCTCAAAAAATAAATGACGAATATTGATAGTGCTTATAAATTAAAGACACTGACGATCAACAGTCCTACCTGGATCCAAAATTAAAATACATTTTTGACACTTGAGATGGGAAAACTCGATTTGCGGATGTGATAGGATGTCCACTACATTTAAATAGGACCAGCATGAGCAATTCATGTAGGATTTATATATAGGTCTATATATATTTTAACAAAACTCTTTTTTCTATCCATCACGCAAGTTTCCCTTGGTATAGTGCTGTACTGTGCGTAGGCCTACGCATACAGTAAACATATCATGGGCCTAAGTGTCCAGATGTGGATTCCCACATCAAAACAATTAATAGCTCGGCTCACCTGTGTAAATTCTATGACACGATTATTTTTTTCTTCACATGGTATTCAATGTAATTTCCCATAACAACGTGGATAATGCAACTCGAAAAGCTTGTATAGCCTATATACAGTATGTTAATCTTAATGGTAAGTCCTCAAGTGGAACAGTTGGGGAACCTTGGTAGTTATTCGCTAGAGGAGGAGTCAGCAAAGAGACTTCAGTTTCACTGCGCACCCTCGCGCTTTGCCAGATGCTAACTTTGTCATGCGGCTCCGTTATCTACATTGTTAAAGTGTAATCGAATTTCAAAAACGCATTGAAGTTTTTTAATACGCACGTTATTTTTGCGTTCGAAATACGTAGGTAGTGAATTTGTTTCTTCAAGTCTTCCTTTTAACTTTTCAGCAGGTGTTTGGGCACGGTGCCCGGAGTTAAAAATGTCAAATGGGAAAGATGCACCTGTGACAGAGAAGTAAGTAAAAAAAGTTACTTTTCAGCAGCCTAGCTTTCGTCTTGGTTATCAGGCACACTGCATTAAGCGCATTGTTACATTTGAAATGTTAGTTTCGGTATATCGAGTTTGATAAGGCTGTATCCTATTGAAAGACATTTGATATAGATAGACGCAATACTGGTAACGAGTACCAAGGAAAGAAATGTTTCTATATTTTTCCCTGCCGTATTCCATCGTTTTCCTTGTTTTCATTCTACTTTTAGAACGTATTAAATACATAAATATTCAACAGAGCATACACTGCTGTCTTGTTTTGATCTCACAAAATTTCAGCCAACACTTTTTAATAATCTTAGTTCACATATGGGTTCACCTGTGTGCCATAGCATAACACACATGTGCAGAGAAAACATTTTCATGGTTGCATACCTCTCTGTATATAGGTATTTCTGCTCAGCAATCAGATACACCTGAAGCAGTAACAGTTAGCTAACAGGAACCTGTTTGACAGTAGGATATGTGTTTGTGTGTTTTGCCAGCTTCCCACAAATGACCCTAAAGGAGTGCTTGGATGAGTGTATGGAGGCGCTAGATCTCTTCCTCAACAACCAGTTCAGCGAGAGCCTGGATAAACTACGGCCACGGTAACGACACTGTGGTAGTAGCAAAGTACATCAAAAAACGGTTCTCCATTAAAGCAGAAGTGGGCGTACATTTCTGTGCCTCGATAAGACTGCCAGCTTACCATGTGGCAGTATTGTAGTGTTGAAGCGTTCTGCCTTAGTGGTAGTAGTGTAACTGCTCGTCAGCAATGTTGGTGGGGTGTGTTTGCGTGAGCTGTTGCGCCACACATGCCATAGTCTCTCTGGTGTGAAGTGCTTCACTTCCTGGCCACAGAGCCAGGCTCCATGCAGACCTAGCTAACTCTTCAGGATATGGATTGTTTACTGAAGCTGACGCCCAGGGCCTTGCAGACTGAGTCCACACTGAAAAAGCAGCCGTGGAAAACCTCAACACTGCTCACACACAGGCAGGGCTCTGCAGCAGGAGAGAGATATGATACAGAATAGAATTATAAACAATAGGTGTATCTGGCTCTTATCTAGAGAGAGAGAGAGAGAGAGACAGAGAGAGAGAGAGAGAGAGACAGAGACAGAAAGAGAGAGGCGAGGGGGGGGGGGGGGGTTTGCTACTGATAATAGACCAATCTAGAAGATACATTTGAACGCAAACACATGTTGAACTTCTATAATTAGCAAAACGGGAACGGCACTTGTTGCCAAACCTTATCCTGATGTTGGCTTCAAACAGCTTCCTTATGCATCTGACGGCACACAGCAGGCCCCTCTTACCGTGCCACGCCGCATGGGATAAGGACACTGAACGTGTGAACGGTCTGTTTTCCCCTATAGGGTCAAGGACAGTATGTACCATGCTCTGATCTACGCCACGGTGCTGGAGATGCAGGCGATGATGACCTTCCAGCACGATGACATCACCAACGCCGGCAACACCATGAAGAGTGCCCAGGAGGTGTGCCAGAGGTGAGGATGAGGCATTCCACCTTCCCTTCCCATCGCTCATCCCCTTCCATCACGGTTATTGTCAGTCCAAAGAAACTCGTAATATCACTATTGCTACTACTCAAACTAAATGTATTTATTTTTTTCTCACTTAAAATGGGTAAATGGGTATTCAGAATGCACATTTTGTTTGTTGTGCAGACCCCTTGCCACTGAAGTCATAAGGGGTATAGTCTATTGGGTGTTCTGTAGGGCATTCTCTGACCCATTCCTTTAGTGTCTATAAAGTTTGAGTGACACAGTAGGAAAGTGAGGTCATTTACATGCCACTTAGGACTCTACTGTCAGTCTGGGATTTGCCTGTGTTTGCATGGCATTAGCAGTGCTGGCTTGGCTACTTATGACACAACACAGAAATATGTCCTTTAACGTGTTTGTTTTAGGTCGTTGACGTAGGTTCCGATCCAACTAGTACATATGGAAACGTGTTATCGAGTGACGTCTAAACAGATTCTGCGGTTTTTTAAGTTTTGACAACAAAGGCCTAGCACTCCCTGTCCACAGTTAGAAATTGGGCTAGCAGTACGTGACTATGTTTTACATGTGATATAATATTTCAGGTTTAGAAAAAAGTCCCCTAGTTTGGTTGGCAAGGCATCTGGAGATTCGCTCACTGAAGGTAAGGGGTCTAAATTCACGAGGTCATACGTATATATGCATATAACATATAAATATAATATAAAATCTACATTCTTAAAATGTTAAAAAGTTGACCTGACATTTGTGTGTGCACATTTTGTGTCTCTGTTTGTGTGTACTTTCACATGGTGTGTGTGTGTGTGTGTGTGTGTGTGTGTGTGTGTTTGCAGAGCAGCTCCATGCTGAGGCGTGTTTTGCCGAGTGTCAACTCCAGAGAGCTGCTCTCACCTTTCTACAGGTAGTTCACCTTCTCGTACCATCGACACGTTCTGTACCACTAATGGCCCCCGTCTTTAAGGCTGGGCTTTGGAGAAAGAGTGTGCCTATCAGGAATACATTTTAAGGGTTTTTCTCATTGTGTGTAACGAATGAAGCGCGGAGGTCTTGTAGAGTTTGATCAATTGCATGTTGTGTAATTTTTCAACAGCCAATGATTTATACCAATTCCATTGTAGAGATTTTAAAGATTAAGTCAGCAAGATTATTATTCCAAATGCAGTTCAAGAAGGTTTTCGAACCGATAATAATAAGGTTTCTTAATAAGGACAGTCATCGATATTTCAATGCCAGTATCAAAGGTTTCTGTATGTGCCATCGCTAAAACGTGCTTTTGAAAAGGATTAGCACAGACCCAATGTGTGTAGACTTTTAAGAGGTGAAGGTGAAATCCAACTTCCCGTTGTTCCAAGCACAGACCCAACATGTTCCACATCCACGGTCGGTTCCGTTCACTGCTCTGTCTCATCTAATTCTACGTGCTTCATTGTCTCTTTCCTCAGGATGAGAACATGGTGAGTTTTATCAAAGGAGGAATCAAAGTACGCAACAGTTACCTGATATACAAGTACGTTCGCTGTGTGAGCGCGGGGGGTGACTGAATCTCGATTGACCGTGTTTTCGACGGCGCCGCTGTAAAATATAATAGCCACGTTGTTTGGTTTAAGTGTCTGCCGTTATCAGTCCATTTGCGTTAGTGTTTATTGCATAATTGCATATTATTATGTTCTGTCGCGCTGTTATGGCTGATTATGTTTGTAAATGAATGACATAATTGCCCACCGTTGCGCAGGGAACTGCATACCTTCATACAGTCTCACGACTTTCCCAAGGGACCCAGTCACATCCACTTAGAGGGAGGGGTGGCGTTTGGGATCGGAGCCTTCAACTTGGTACGTCTCACAAAATGCCCCACCATTCCATTCATTGATTTAATGGCTGTCTGGGATCGCTCTCTTTCGTGCCAGAAGAGTGGTATTGTTTGCTTACGGTCTGCGTGCGTGTGTGTTTTTGCAGACTCTCTCCCTGTTTCCTGCGAGGTTACTCAAAGTTTTAGAATTTGCTGGCTTCTCGGGTGACAAGGTGAAATTTAAAACCCCTTAAATACTTTTTTCTCTCTCAATACTTTTCCATCTCTCTTCTCTCTCTGTCTCTCTCTCTCTCTCTCTCTCTCTCTCTCTCTCTCTCTCTCTCTCTCTCTGTCTCTCGCTCTCTTTGTCTTTGTTCTATCTCCCCCCTCATTACACACCCAAACCCACAAACTCTGTTCTCTCTCTCTCTCTCTCTCTCTCTCTCTCT